>QKWP01001810.1:47083-106795 GCA_003550325.1 Gigaspora rosea | reverse complement strand
AGTTACTTCCATAATTGACTTGAGTTAGGACCGCTTTCTCAAGATCCTCTTTACAATCAAAGTATACAAAAGCTAACCCCCTCGGATTACTATTACTATTTACTAGTATAAAGATTGTTTTTGCTTTGACTTGTTTTAGTTGTCTGAATAATAAGACCTCCATCGTATTTCTTGGAATACCACCTAATACTGCTCTAAATGACTTTCTTTCTTCCATGATCTTTTCTTGCTTTATACCCTTCGAGATTCTAGTAAGCCATCTACCTATTGGAAGTGCTCATGTATTCTCGAGTATATTCTTGTATCTTTGGTTTTTGAGTGTTAAATCCACAACTGCTGTTTTATTGAACTTATTTGTTGTCCAAGTAATATTCTTAACTTTTCCATAGCGACCCATTAGTTTTTTGATTTATATATTGCCATTTTTGAGTTTAACATCCCAAATCGTATAGGTTTCTTGCATACCTAAAGCCTCTTGTTTATACTGAGTAAGGTTGTTTTTTCCTTGTTTTGGTCTACATTTACTTGAAATTCTTTGTCTTCTAACGACATCATTACGTCTTCCTCTGGATTCTCTGGTTTCTCTAATTGTTGAACCTGTTTTCCATCTTCGATTTCATATTTGAGCTTAAGCTCATCTTCCAAGACTTAAGTTCCATAATCTATCGTTTCATACTCTAGCTGAAGGAGAGTTTCTATCCTAGCCTGATTTTTTGCTTCTGTAGAATCAACACTTTCCTTCGACTCCTTTCTTTGAATTTCACCGAGTTGCTTTTCTGATAGTTTTGTATAGCATTCCAAAAAATGCCTTATAATACAAATTTCTTTTGCTGTAATTGTTTGTATTGCTTTTGCTAATTTTTGGTCTACTATCTGTGTTCTTACACATTCTCTTTTTAATAAGTCTAAACAACCTGTACCACCATACTTTATAGCTTGGCACCCCTTCTTAAGAAATCCAACCTTCTATTCTGGAACTTGCATTCTGTTCATCGATTATCTCAATATTTGGTACACAAGATTTGATTTGCTGCGCACGTGACAAGTTTGTTTATTTTCAGTTTGTTTACTTCGTTTATTGTTTTAAGATCTTAGAAAATTTATCAGAAGCATTTTTTTATTTACTATATAAAACTCCAATATACTACATAGATCATATGAAAAATGATCTATGTTCACCCTACCCTTAACTTATATAAAAAATAATATTTACTTAGTACAAAAAAACTTTATATAAGGGTTATAATCAGTTTTACTAATATATTGTTTATATTTGTTTATATATTTGTTTATCCTCAATTTCATATATAGTAATAATATAGCTATATGCTGACTTACCCGAATTGGTAATTAATTATTTTTTATTTTTAATTAGCAATTCATATAAGAAATAAACAGTTTATATCATAAAAATAGAGCAAATTTACTACAAAATTCTAAAATATTGGAATCAAGTTTGCCTACAATATAAAGTATTAATAGTTAAAATATAATATAAAATTAAATTATATAGAAATAAAAATATGGTACAGTTGTTCCTCTATATAATCATCAAGTCTGTGGCACCCTATTTTGGTGATTGTAAAGAGGTGTGACTATAAATAAAATACTCATGTGATCAAAGGCCAATAAGTAATATATTTGCACATATTTGAAATACTATTAAAAAATTTAATCCAGTGGCCCAATTTGGATAAAACAACTACCAGAGTGTTTGACTCAATAAGACGATTCTAAAGAGTCCAAAATTATCCAAATTTAAAATTACAAATACTAAGATTATTAAGGATTTTTCACCCAGATGTTTAAATTTAATCAATTCTTAAACATGTAAAGTTATACAAATCCTTAACGATCTCAGGAGCGTGTGATCCGATTTTAACGATTTTGGGCTCATTAGAATCGTCTCATTGAGACGAACATTTTGGTAGTTGTTTCATCTAAATTGGATTATTGGATCAAAAGTTATTTGCTGTCAAACCTTTAAGAAACTTTAATAGATAATTTTTTTTTTAAACCCCGAGATAGCGATTAACTGGGGACATCAAATGACGCTCTTTATTAAACTAAATTATATGTACAAAATACTACATACAATTATTTTCGAACTTATTTGCACTATATACATCTTTAAAAAAATCTTTTTCCTTTTTCTTTAGTAGTCGGCATTTCAATACTGCATTTATTTCTTTTGCAATTCTGGACTTCCAGATGAACTGCATTGCTGGTTCCAGCATTATAACATTACTCCACTGCCTATTTGAAAACCAGACCCAAATTTCATATATTACTATGATATGCAGCCAGACAAGCAACTTGTGTGACTGAGTTAATCCAGCATTAGATGCTGTGAATATTTCTTCTATTGTGGTTGGAGGAACTACTCTTTGTAAAAGTCCAAATATATTATATGCAAGTTCCCACATCTTACGACTAATGCGGCAACCTATTGCAAAATATTCTATTGTCTGTATTTCATCAGGGCACCATGGACAATCACGTGAGATCGTTAGATCTACATGCACTATTCTTGTACCTAGGGAAAGTGCTTTGTGGAGTAACCTCCAGAATATATCTTTTTTATTATTTGGTACCCATTTTATTAGTGACCATCCCCAGTTTTCTTTCCTGTTGGGTTTGCTAAAAAAAAGTTTGTCTGTGTAAGAGTACTCATAATAGATAACTTTTTGAGATAGTTTGTAGCCTTTGCTGTTGTTATATTATTTGCAGTTGTTCCCATAATTCTGAGGTCCTCTAGGTTCCAGGGCCAATTCTTGCTACTATCAGATATTTTCCCTTTTAGTCACTTCAACGCTATGAGGTATGGTTTCCATTCACAAGGCCAACCTTTTAGCCAAATTGGTGAGGTGGAGAGAACCTTTTGTATAGTTTTTTTCCATCTTCTAAGTAGTGCAGATTCTATTTTCAATCTCTCATTTGTTGCCCAAAAATTTTTGCAAGTCCAGAGTTTCACCCAGACCATTATTAGCCTTGCATCAAGTATGTCTATAAAGACTGGGCATTTAAGTCATTATTTTCCTGTATTTGTTGATATATTGCATACCTTAGAAGGAGCTTTGACTTGTTCTTTATCCAGGAGATCATTATCTCATTAATTTTTTCTAATTGCTTTCTGTTAGAGGGAAGTATATAAAAAGCAAACCATACTCTCGATAATAGAAGTGACTTTGCTATTATAATTTTGCCTTTGAACGAGAGGCCTCTTCTTTTCATGTTCTCTGTTAGCTTCTTTAGTTTTGTGGTAATGTTTTTTCAAAGAGTTTTGCTTGGTTGTCCTTTCTTGTCTACCTCGAATCCAAGTATTTTAATTGTCACATTTTTTTCTAATTTGTCAAAGTTTCTTTCACCTGGTAATATTGTCTAACTGCCCTTTTCTGTTAGAGGTAGTAGTTTGGATTTTTCTTTGTTTACTACTGCATTTGCTACTATTTTATATTTTGCTAAGAGGTTTATTAATGTGTTCCAATCTTCTATTGAACCTAGACTCACTGTTAGATCATCAGCATAAACAGTTATCTTGAATGTAATGAATTCTGTAGGTGCTCCATTTATCTTGAATTTTAACAATCTAAGAAGAGGTTCAAAATAATAGATAATTTTAAATATACATGAATATGAAAATTGGCCAATCAGATTTTATAATCTGTATTTAATTAAAAATTGGTGACTATAATGAGGGTTTTTTATTAATAAAATTGTTAAAAAATCAAATTTCATAGTGATAGTGGTTATAAGTGATTTGTGACTATAATGAGGTTTTTTTACTATGTTTGAGTCTGTTGCACAAAATCAGGTGCTTGAATAGATGTGTTACTATATGGGGTGTAACTATAGGGAGGTCTAACTGTATTTGGCTTTTTTTTTTTATTAAAAGTCTAATAGAATTTTCTAAAAATAAAAGATACTCTACTAAAAGCTAAAATTTTGAATTTTAAAAAAACCTGCCTTTTTACTATATAATTTTGGAAAATTGGATTCCATATTACTATTAAAACTATATAAATATTTATCCCCAACTTTTATAATTAAAATTTTCTGTTTTACATGAATTGCTAAGTGATTATTTTTTATTTTTAATTATTTTTTAATTTTTAATTATTTTTTATTTTAATATTTTTTTATTTTTAATTATTTTTTTAAAAGATTACTACATATTAGGGAGCTTCTAAAAATTATGTAATATTTTGTTACTAATAAATTTCAAAGTTTTATTCCATTTACCCATATTAGATACTCTATTAGCCAATCAAATTTTATATTTTTTAAAATTTATTTATATGTTTCAATTTATGAAATTGATATAACTATTGCTCTACTACTGCTCTACTAGACCAATTTAGATACTTTAACTACCAAAATGTTTGTTTTATTGAGATAATTTTAACAAGCCCAAAATTGTTAAATTCTAATCACAGAATCCCAAGATTATTCAACTTTTGTGTAATTTTAATAGTGATTTTTTAGAATTACTAAGTAAATTTCTTTAATATTGAATAACTTTTGATTCACTAGCTAATTTTAAATAATTTAACTACCAAATATTCATCCCAGTGAGACAATTCCAATAAGCCCAAATTGCCAATTCTAATTACACAAGTCCAAGATCAATAAAGATTTTATTATTGTCTAACAATACAAATCTTTATTGATCTTGGAATTCTGTAATTAGGATTTAGCAATTTGGGCTTGGCTTGTTAGAATTATCTTACTGAGATAACATTTTGGTAAGGGGCATGCCATTTATTACATAATTTTTACCATAGATACATGGTCAAAGGTAGTGATCATGTCTATATATTTATTGAATTAATTAATTTGTAACTGCAGTTACTATAACCCATTCCAACAAGCCAATCAAATTCTAAGATTAGATGTAATGTTACACATTTGAAAAGTCAAAACAAATGTTCGTTTTGCCAAAAATTGCTTCTAAATTAAAATTTTACATATGAACCTCATTTTCAGTTTTTAACAAAAAAATTTCTTGCTAAATTTTAATATAACTTAAGCCCTCTCTAACCCAAAAGCCTTACACCAAGTCTCACTCTAACTCTAACCTTAATCGCATGGTTTTATTTTTATAGAAAATTTGGTTTAATAGTCACATTACTTCTGATTTTAGTATTTACTGTTATAAATTTATTCTGTAACCGTAGGTTACAAATCAATTAATTCTATTATATTAATCAATTAGAATTAGATAAAATGATTACACCATACATGGGTAGAGGCAGTGTTGTACATGGGACATGTCCACACTATGTAAAATATTCAACATCCAAGATTGTCCAAAATTGTCCAAGCCTATGTCCCATGTTTAACTAATTAATAAAATAATTTAAAAAAATATATAATTATATATTTTTTTAGGTGCTGGACTCATTGGTGAAAAAATTAAAATAGATTATCTTAATAAAATTTTAAGTAATTTTAATTTGAAAAAAATGTCCAAAATTGTCTAAAATTGTCCTATATACAATACTAGGTAAAGGTGGCTACTAAGTAAAAAATATTATGTAATAAATGGCATGCCCTAGTTAAATTATTCAAAATGGGCCAGTGGATCAAATGTTATTCAATATTAAAAAATTTACTTAGAAATTCTAAAAAATCACTATTAAAATTACACAAAATTGAATAATCTTGGGATCCTGTGATTAGATTTTAACAATTTTGAGCTTCTAGAATCATCTCAGCTCGATGAACATTTTGGTAGTTAAATTATCTAAATTAGTTTAGTAGAACAATAGTTATTAATAATTTTATAATTTTATACTTTTGGCCAGAATTATAAAAATTTGACCAGAATTATAATTATAATCTGATATTTTCAGAACCCTATCCACTCACCAAAAAATTATATAATTTCTGAAGCCCCTTTAGGGAAGTGCAGTAAATTATGTGATTAGGGTTTACGTAGGTCCTGACCCCCTAATGATAGAACTATTGACCAATCAAATTTTATAATATTTAAAAAAAACTCAAAAACATCTTTGACCTGAAATAAGCTACCTACAATCGACAAAAGTCACTACATAGTAAAGTCTAAATTTTATTAAGCAAATCGATTAAGATCGCTTAAGTAAACTTATTTAGTAGGTCAAAATACACTTATCACAAAATTTTTATAAGTATTGGAAAATTTTTTATTAATTGACTTTTAATTTTTATGTTTGATGGAAAAATTAAAATTTTTTAAAAAAATATATTTGCCCACAATCAACAAAAGTTACTACATAGTAAAGTTTAAATTTTACTAAATAAATCAATTAAAATCACTTAAGTAAATTTATATAGCAAGTTATAATATACTTACTACAAAATTTTATAAGTATAGAAGAATTGTTTATTAATTGATTTTTGTTTTTACGTTTGATAGAAAAATTAAAATTTTTTAAAAAAATATTTTTGATGAATGTAAAAATTAAAAGTTACATAATAAGAAATTCTTTAATTTTAATACAGTTTGACCTTTCTATAGTCACACCCCATATAGTCACACCTCTATATAAGCACCCAATATTGTACAACAGCTTAAAATATAATAAAAAACCCCATTATAGTCACATAACACTTATAATTACTATCACCAAAAAATTTTGATTTTTTTTATCCATTTTATTAATAATAAACCTTGTTATAGTCACCAATTTTGACTAAATATGGATTATAAAATCTGATTGGCCAATATTTTTATTCATGTTTATTTAAATATTCTATTAAAAATTCTTAAATGTTTGACAGCAAATAATTTTTGATCCAGAGGTCCAATTTGGATAAAACAACCTCTAAAATGTTAGTCACGATGTGATGATTCTAATGAGCCCAAAATCATTAAAATCGAATCACACACTCCTAAGATTGTTGAGGATTTGTTTCACTTTACATGTTTAAGAATTGATTAAATTTAACCATCTGAGTGAAAAATCCTTAAAGATCTTAGTATTTGTAATTAGATTTGGATAATTTGTGACTCTTTAGAATTGTTTCATTGAATCAAACACTCTAGTAGTTGTTTTATCCAAATTGGGCCACTGGATCAATAGTTATTCACTATCAAACATTTTAAATTTTTTAATAATTTCAAATATGTGCAAATATCTTATTTGCCTTTGGTCACATGACTATGACAAGGTATTTTATTTATAGTTACACTTCTATAAAATTACCAAAATTTGGTGCAACGGACTTGGTGATTATAGAAAGTTCAGACTGTAATAATTTTAGAGTATGTATATTTTGATTTTCCAAACAAGTTTACTTAATCGATAATTATCAATTAACCTAGTTAAATTTAGGCTTTCTATGTAGCAACTATCTGTAATTAACTAAAAATTGATTTTACTTCAATATTATTAGCTATTTAGAATATATATAAATATAGAAAGTGATTGATGAGGACTCTCCTAGAAAATTGTATGATTTCCTGCACTTCTCTTATTTTGTAAAAGTATGCTTTTGGCTTGTATATAATACCAAATATATAAATAAGTCTCTGGGGCAGCATTGATCTTTATAAAACTATTTTTTTGTGTTAGCCTACTATACATTACATATAGACAACTTATTAACAAAAAACTTTTTATTTTTTTTCTATTAGAAATTTGGTTATAGTAATCATTAGAAAAAGGTAATTTGATTTTCTTTTAAAAATTTTTTATATATAAGAATATATAAAACTTAAAAAAATTTAAAAAAATTTATAGTATAAATTTTAAAACAAACTAATTTTTATTGTATTAAAGTTTATTAATAATTTTAAAAATTTTTTATTAAAGCTTATAATATATATTTTAAAGAAAATATTTTATAAATAAAGTATATTAAAAATTTTTTATAAATAAAAATATTGATATCAGCCTAGTGGATAGCAAGATATCATCGAAAAATGATTGGCCAACTATATAAAATCTGTAATAGAGATTATATATGAAAACACTATAGGCGAAATGTGGCATGCTTCTATCTAAAACTTTTTTTTACTAAGTTAATATTATATACTCACTAATTAAATGTTGTAGAGCTCGTTGTGACGCATCTAACAGTGGTTAGATCATCCAAATCGGCCCAGTAGATGACTCAAAAAACGATTAGCTAACTATATATAAACAAACATTTGTTTATATAAGAGATTTTATATAGTCGACCAATCGTTTTTCAACGATATCACACATTTACTGGGCCAATTTGGATGATCTAACTACTGCTAGATGCGTCTCGACATGCTCTACAACTTTCAATTATTGGGCATATATCATTAACTTAGTAAAAAAAAAGTTTTAAATAGAAGCACGCTATATTTCGCCTATATAATTTTCATATGTAATCTCTATTAGGATTTTTATATAGTTGACCAATCATTTTTTGATGATATCTTGCCATCCACTAGACCAATTTGGATAATCTAACCACTGTAGATGCGTTTTGACAAGCTCTACAACTTTCAATTAGCCGACAAGTACCATTAACTTAGTAAGAAAAAAAGTTTTAAATGGAAGCATACATATTTCACCTATGATCACAGGTGGATTATCAATTAAGTAACTTGTTTAAAATATAAAAATATATTTATGTTATTCAAACTCAAACTAGTTTGCAAACTTCAAATCAAGCTCAAATCAAACTTAGTATAGTATTTGGGTTTGGTTTGAATTTGATTAGTTTTTATTTGAATTTGGGTTTGATCTCAAACTTTATAAAATTTATAGTTTGTATTTGGTTTGATTTGGGGTTTGATTAAACTCAAATCAAACCCAGATCAAACTTCGAAACCCTATCTCCCAGTCAAATTTCAAGATTAGGCATAATATTATATAATAAAAAATTCAAACCATATATTCATTTTGTCAAAAATTATCAATGCTTAAAATTATGGGAGCTTCCAGAAATCAGCTGATTTAAATTTACTATGTAATGACTTCTGGCCGCCTCCACCCACCCACACCTGACACCAGTGTTGTACATGGATATTGTCCCGCCGATTTTTCAGGGACGCAGACAGTCCAGGACGGGACGTCCGGGACATGTCCGCAATAATGTCCCAACATGATACATGTCCGCCGGGTAAAACCAATCAAATTGCGGAATTATATGAATTTTATTGGTAGATGATCACGTGTTGAGTCGCAAAATGTCCGGGACAAAAAAAAATTCTGTGTGGACATGTCCTGGACGTCCCATCCCGGACTGTCCGCCGTCCGTGTCCATGTCCCATGACAACACTGCCTGACACTATCCTTACTTTGTAGGGGTTCGCAAGCAAATTTGCCTGTATAATTACTATAAATATACTTCTGATCTAG
The DNA here is from genome assembly GCA_003550325.1 of Gigaspora rosea. Taxonomy (NCBI): domain Eukaryota; kingdom Fungi; phylum Glomeromycota; class Glomeromycetes; order Diversisporales; family Gigasporaceae; genus Gigaspora; species Gigaspora rosea. Next base: position 97,472 of record QKWP01001810.1, on the reverse strand, counting down.
TTTTTTAATCATTTAAGATATTTAAATAAAATTTGGTATTATAATATTTAAAAACAAGGATTATATTTTTAAATTATTTAAGCTTATATTATAAGACAAAAAGTTTATGTTGCTTATAAGCAGAAAATATTAAATTTTAAAGAAATTTTTTAGCCAAAAAAATATCTTGGCGAATTCTTTAAATATTGGTTTTAAAAATATAGTTTCTTATACAATTTTGTAGTTTATATAAATGATTACAACTTTCATTATTTGACTTTAAATGATTTACTTGTAAAAATTAGGACTTGTATTAGAAGTGAAAATTTTTTTATAGACGGGAACATATAAAATTTGAGAAAACCTAAAGAAAAAATTATATAGTAAAAGTTCCAAACCAAAAACTTTAAACTTTTATTACACCAAAGTTTATTAATAATTTTAAAAAAAAATTTATAATAAAGTTGATAAAACAGAACTAATATTATATTTTTTACTTAGAAAGTATATAGCTAAAATTAATATTTAAGGTTTTATTTAAAAAATTTAAAATTTTAAAATTTTCGCAGGCAAATATGCCTGTATAACAAATTAAAGGATATATAGTATGCATGTATAATACTGTATATTCATATAAGTAATACTATATATTATATATATGCTTATATATTATATATTACATATATATATCTATTTTAAATTTGTTGCCCCAATTCATCTCATTCAAGATAAAATATACTGCTTAAGTGGATTACTCAACTTAAGATTAAATCAGGTATAGTAGATATATACGTATAAAGATACATATATATGATATTAGCTAAGAACATCTATTATTAATAGAATTCTTAATCCGGAGAACAATATATGTTTGTTCTACAGTTCTATGAATATACTTCATTATCAAAGAACCCAAAGTTCTGAGTTCAATTGCTAAAAATTACTTTCATAGATAAACTTGGCACATGTTTCAATGTCCTATCTAATATATTAAACAACAATAAAATATACTATATATAGTAAACAATGCTAGTATAGTTAATTATATAATGAAAATGACAATAAATCATTTCAAAAAGAATAAGGATTCATGCAGTATGTACAATGAATGTATTGTATTATACTCTTCTTGATATTTGTACTCTGAAATTTATGTGTGTAAGAATAAAAACTTGAAGCTGATTATACTCTGGTATGATCAGCAGATGTCTTTTTTGATTTTTAACAGTAGCCTGCCTTGTTTGGTGTGTCGGAAGTGTGTTGAGTATGACCTGGGTCACACTCAACGCACTCCTGATGCACCAAACAAGGCAGGGCTGCTGTTAAAAATCAAAAAAGACCTCTGCTAATCATACCAGTTACAGAGTTTCACTTTAATACACTTATATCATGAAAAGTTCTTTGTATATGTTTTGAAGATGTGAAAGTTATGAATTGGAAGGCTTGCTTTGTTATTGTCAACAAACTTATACTATAGCATTAATATGTGCAAATATACGATTTAAATAACTTAAATAAAATATTTTAATATACATTTAAAATTAAATATTATTTTTTAAAAACTTTTACATTTAATAAATTCGGATGGCTAAATTTTTATACTGTAATCATATTTCGGATCAAGACTTAAAAAAGGCATTAGGGATTAAGACCAAGAGATGCCTAGAATGCTTATTATTTCATTATATCGAGAATTTTACTTTGGATGAATTGGGTATGTCACTAAATTATTAGGCTCTTTTGAATTAAAAATTGTTCATCCAGGAAAAGAAATTTATCTGAAACTATTTAGCAATCTGAAGCAAGATGCATATATCGTAAAATATTCCAATCACTATATCAAGATCACGGGTAATTAGTAATAATACTTTGATCTGTACGTGTACAAGTGAAAAATTCATTTCTACTAATACTAGAGGTGCAGGCGAATCGTCCCAATGATGTTACAGCTTAAGCCGTAACTAGCTAATGCTTATGTCGTAACTAGTTACAGCAATCATTGGGACGATTTGCCTGCACCTCTAACTAATACCCAACAGTTCAGGATATTTTTATTAATACCATTTTTAATGACAATAAAGATTCTTTAAGACATTCTACAAGAAATCTAACTTACTAGTAGATATTTGTCAACAAACCGAAGCAATACCCATTCGTTAACTAATTTGTCTTTTAAATGACCCTCCTGAAATATAAGATAATCAATACTACTATTGCAAATTTAAAAAGTGATAGTAGAACTAAATAACCGATAAGACTATTGCCTTCCTCTATGTGTATATATATCTTATGTGTGTTTTTTGAAAAATAAGTAAATTCTAATACTTAAAATTACATAAAAATAATGAAAATTCTATTGTAATTTTTTACTTGCTTTTTAATGATAAGTTTTAAATCAGGAAATAATGCTAATTGAAATACTTAGCTTTTGCCGCGGTTTATGATAATTTCTAATTTTCTCTGCGATTCTTGTAGATTTATGTCGATCTATCAACTAATAAAATCATGTGTCATAGCCTTTCAGAATAATCCCCAATATTATGCAAGTTTCTGCATTCTTAAGTATACATTAATCTATAAATTCAGTGCCCAAGTTTGATAATATGTATAAGGATATCAATCGTAATTACTGAATTCGTGAATAATACGTCAATAGCAATAAGTAGGTGCACATGTGCATATACAAACGTATATTCACATGTGTGATTATGCCATATAGTCGAACCTTCTTATCATGCTGATAGAGTCAGTATATTCAATACTAACTCTTGGATAATTACATATATATATTATAGTTCTCAAAATCAAAAAAAAAATTAAAAAAAATGCAAACATTCTTAAGTACTCCCACAATTGATAAAAAATTAATATTCAAAAACCCTTCTAACCTGTATGAAAATTTTTGTAACACATATGCTTATTCAATATCCGTTTCTATGAGAACTCCATATCCTAAAAAACAAGAAATTTTCATAAAAGCTCAAGAAGAATGGAAAACTGTGAGAAATTTGGATAAAGGAATTATTGAAAATAAAATAAATGATTATTTACGAACTCAACTTCAACCTTTTCAATGTATATCTTTTTCAACTGAATCAGATAAACTTAGTTCTCGATTATCTCCATTACATTCGCCTATATCTGATTAGGGTTCCTACAAACTGGATCAAATCAAACTTTAGGTCAGATTTGGGTTTGATTTGATTTGAAATCAAACCCAAACCCAAACTATGATTAAAAAAAAATATTTGGGTTTATTTGAAGCAAACTTTTTAGTTAAATTTGAGTTTGGTTTGAATTTGAAATATAAATATATTTTTATATTTTAATTGATAATCCACCAGTCAACTAGAGAGTGATCATATAAAAATTACTATAGGCGAAATGTGGCGTGCTTCCATCTACAACTGTTTTCTTACTAAGTTAACGATATATACTACTAATTGAAAATTGTATAGCTCGTCAAGACGTATCTAATAGTGGTTAGATCATCCAAATCAGCCCAGTGGATGGTGAGATATCGTCGAAAAACGATTGGCTGACTATATAAATTATATAGATTTTATATAGTCGGTCAATCGTTTTTCAATGATATCTCGCTATGCACTGGGCAAATTTGGATGATCTAACTACTGTTAGATGCGTCTCGACGAGCTCTACGACTTTCAATTAGTGGACAAGTATCATTAACTTAGTAAGTAAAAAGTTTTAGATGGAAGAACACCACATTTCACCTATAGTGATTTTTATATGTAATCTGCATTTTTGAGTTTTATATAGCCAGCCAATAGTTTTTTGACGATATCTCGCTATCTACTGGGCCGATTTGGATGATCTAACCACTGCTAGATGCATCTCAACGAGCTTTACAACTTTAAATTAGTGGACATGTATCGTTAACTTAGTAAGAAAAAAAGGTTAAGATGGAAGAACGTCACATTTCGCCTATAGTGATTTTCATATGTAATCTGATCACTAAGTTTTATATAGTCGGCCAATCATTTTTTGATGATATCTCGCCATCCACTAGGCTGATTTAGATGATCTAACTACTGTTAGATGCGTCTCGACGAGCTCTACAACTTTTAATTAGTGGACATGTATTATTAACTTAGTAAGAAAAAAGTTTTAAATAGAAGCACGCCACATTTCACCTATAATTACTCTCCAGTTGACTGACTGATTATCATTTAAAATATAAAAATATATATATGTCATTCAAACTCAAACTAGTTTGCAAATCAAACTTAGTATAGTATTTGGGTTTGGTTTGAATTTGATTATTTTTTATTTGAATTTGGGTTTGATCTCAAACTTTATAAAATTTATAGTTTGAGTTTGGTTTGATTTGGGGTTTGATCAAACTCAAACAAACCCGGATCAAACTTCAGACCCTATATCTGATAGAATTAGTTCTATATTATCTATATCGCATTTGGTAACCTCAAATGAAATTAGTTCTTTTATAATAGAAACTAAAAAAATACACTATAATGCAATGGCCCAGAAAAGTTCTCTGATTAATCAAAAACAAGCTGAAGATCAGCTTGAAGAATTAAATGCGTTATACAATATTGTGCATGATCCTAAGCGACATCACAATTTTTTGGTTCAGATCACTAAAACAGAGCAAGAAATCGAAGATAAAAAAAAAGAGACAAAAATTAAAACAATACATGGCTGCACAAGCCAAAAGCCAAGCAAAGAAACGTGAGGCTTTAGAAAATAGGGGGAAAGTTATCAAGTTGATTCACCTGGGCGACCTTCATTTCTTTTTCTGAATCCCAACCTTCCAGAGCAGATGCATTTGTGCATCGAATTTAGTAGTGTCGCAAAAAAAAGGCAGAAAAAAGTTATTAAAGTACAAACCATTTCTCATTTAAAAAACGAAATGGAAGAAAAATATCAAATTTATATGTCAAGTACCTGTTTATATACATACACATGGCCCAGGAGAATTAACTCTCTGAATACCAGAAGACATCACCATCCCATGGCAATTCAAATTAACTCAGTATCCAGAAATAAAATGCCCGAACATATTGATAGTCATTATTGTTTGCATATGGTAAAAAGTGCAAAACAACTTGCTACTGCTTTTGCCATTCATTCTGTGATTATATTACAGGATGATAAGGCTAAAGTTTCACTCAGAATACCAGCAGTCTTGAGAACATTTAAAACCGTACAAACAGCCTGTGAACCAGTTGAGATGCCCGATCATGATTTTCCCAAAGGAAGTAAACAAAAATTAACTCCTTCCGTTTACCTTACGATTGATTCAGAAGATTCGAACGATTCTTTGCATACTGGTCAATTGTCAATCTTTATCCGCCTGCAATGGCAGTTTAAATCTTCCTCTTTAACTTATATGGTCAACTTAACATTAATGACGGAAAATCCTGTTCTAAGTAGTAAGTTGAAACTTGAAAATGAATTTAAACCAATCCTAGTTTTGCTTGTTGATGGTGGTCCCGATAAGAACTCCAGATATCTAAAAAATATAAAGGAATATTGTAAATTATTTATAGAATTGAATTTGGATTACTTTACTATTAGAACTCATGCCCCTGGACAATCTGCTTACAATCCTGTAGAACATATCATGCCTACTCTCTCAGAAAAGTTGGCAGGTATTGTCCTACCTATTGATAACTTTGGTTCTCATCTTAGTTCTAATGGTGTTATTAATAACATAGACTTAGCAAAGCAAAATTTTTGGTATGCCAGAGAAAAGCTATGTAATATTTGGCGACGAGGCTATATCCATGGTAAAGAAGTATTTGTTGAGTATATTGATCAGCAAATCAACCCCTTTAGCAAAGCTTCTGATGTATCTTGGAAGTAGATAGATAATCATTGCCAAATATGTCGAACTCTTTGGATATTCGAAAGTGTAATGATTTAAATTGCTGTTCTGAATGGAGAGCTGAAGAAGCAGCCACTTTATTAGCTGAAAACAACGGATTTTTACCACCAACGACTAAAGGTCGAGATGGCCACTTCCTCAATCCCATTCATACCCTTCAATACATGGACAAATTAAAACTCTCAGGCTTTGACCAACATTGCCCCTCTATTTCTTCTGAACTCTATTCGCGACTAGTCTGTTCTATGTGTTATTGATATTTTTCTACTATAATCTTACTCGCCCAGCATAAAAAATTTATGCACTCTTTGACCTTTTGCAAACAACATTCTAAAAGTTGTGCAGTAACAGATGATTGTCTCCCTACAAATGAGAAAGAAGTGTTAGATGTTTTTATTTCATGTCTTTCTGATGGCGAGTAATATAACATAAAAGCAAAATTATATAACATTTATTTTAAAACCTCCTGAGTAGAATGATTTCCAATATTTCAACATCTGTATAGTTTGTAGATGGTTTCAAAAATTATATCTATACTGGGTAGAGTATATAAAAAAAAGTTTATATATATAGTTATAAATAAATAAAAAAAATCTATGTAGTATTAGCATGTAATTTGATTTGTATATATGTATGTATGTATGTATAACGTATATGTACAGTAGTCTAAAATTAAAATAAATAAATTACATTTGCACTGATGTTTTAAAGTTGTGTAGTATATGGTTCTAGTGAATCGAAATAAAAAATTGACAAGCAGTCGAAAAATAAATTTTTTGTGAAGCATTTTTTTGGGTTAGTTGTTAAGGTTAAAGGTTAGTTTTAAAGTAGAGTTTATTTTAAACAAGTTTTAGAGAAACACACTTAAGTTTTATCTATTTATAATTCTGGCTACTGCTGTATTTTGGCTGGAATTACACTTGACATCTTAGCTGACCCACCCACCCACCCCCAAATCAGCTGATTTCTGGAAGCTCCCTAAGTATATAAAACTACTTTTAGAATTTTAATAAAAAAAATTTCTTACAAAATTTACTATAAAATCTTTTTTTTTATCTATATGGAATCTTTGCTAAAAAAATGATCCTCTGAGACTATGTAGATTTGATGAACAAAATTCAAATTTGTTAGCTATTTGATATTTTATTTGTATGAACTTTTTTTTATTCTGTAAAGATTAGTGAGCTCTATAAAATAAAAAAAGTTCAGTTATTATAGACTATTAGATCTTTGAAAATTTAAATTTTATTTATAAAATCTACATAACCTCAGAGGGTCATTTTTCTAGCAAAGACCCCATATACACACTTTTACCTAACTTTAACCAATAAAAAAATAAGTTATTTTAATTGGTTTGATTTATGTTTTACATAATTTTATGACCTGTAGCAGTTGTAACAATATTGTACATGCAATGTATAATTATTTCTTATTTAAAAAATTGAAATATTTAAAAAATTTTAACCAAATTTGTCTAAAATTCTGTTTAAAAGATACTTTATATTTATTGAATAAATAATTATAGTTAATTTAGAAAAGCATAAAATTATTAGTATATACAAATCTGCAAATTATATAAACTTTAAAAAAGAGTTTTACTAAAACAAACCTATAGTGTTTTACACTATGTTACATAAACCATTAGAATAGCCAATCAAAATTTAAGATCAGATGTAACAAAAATTTCGTTTTTTTGTTTATTTTTTTAAAAAAACATTTATTTCTCAAAATTTTGCTTATGAAACTACCTTTGGGGCTCTAATAAAAAAAATTCTTCACTAAATTTTGTATCTACTAATGTTTCCATAAAATCCTAGCCCTTACCCTAATTCTAAAGTAATTAAAATTTATTTTTTGTTTTGTTAAAATTTATTTTTTTGTTTTTGTTATACAGATTTGCAAATCTAATTCACCATAAGTGCGTTTTATAATAATTGTTAAAAAATAGCTTGTTTTAATCTAGATTAACTTTACTAAACAAAACCTGCTAAAATAGCTTGTATAATTTAGAGAGATTAACTATACAACTTTTAGTTAAGTTCTAAATTCAAATATAGTTGGAAATAGAAATATGATCTAGTTTATTTTTTATATTAAAACCTTAGTTTTTTATATAAAAAATTTATTTGGATTATATTTTTAGCTAAAAAACTATAAATTATATTATATGGAAATTTATGTACTACTACAAAGTATAATCAAAGGTCAAATTTTAGAAAGTAGAGGTTTTTACAAATATGAAATATCTTGTGATACAACAATTAGAATCAGATAATTTTTACACTATTCAATTTGTCTTATCAAGACAAATTAAATAGTATAAAGATTATTCAATTCTGACTATAGGATTAAACGATTTTTTAAAAATTTATATTTTACTACTATATTTTTAATAAATTTTAATAATTTTATCATTATTAGAAACAGAAAAACTGCTTAAATTAGTTTGCTTAATATAATTTTTTGTAAAATTAAGAGTAGAGTGTAATGTAGATTATTTTTAATAGTAATCATATTGCCAATCATACAGATCATATGATATTATATAATTTACTTAGATTTTAATCAATCAGAATTAATTATTTTTGTAGATCTTCTCATAAACATTAACAACTTCTTGCAAATTTTATAGTATTGAAAAATTGAAAAATATATTAAAATATTATTGCTTATATTTACAAAAAATTAAAAATTAATTTTTTATATTGTTTTCGATAATTTAATTTTTAAAATTTTATAATTTGTTTATATAAACTAACAATTTTGATATACAACAAATAATTTGCTATATATTATATTGTATTACACTATACCCTTAAATATAAAATAAAATTTACTATTAAGTTTATATATAATTTTAAAATAGTATCCACTAATTTTTATTACTAGTATTGTTAGTACTATAAGTATCACCTTATAGAAAGATATTTATATAATTGGTTACTTTTGATAAATCTACCCAAAATAATTAACCAATCAAAGTATATAATCTTTATACTACTAAATGACAACAGTAAATAGGCATTTTGTCTTTTGATTGGATACTCATTAAGATCATATGTCTAGCACATATCATGCCTAAAAGGTGCAAGTGTTAACTTGCTAAAGTTACAACTTCAATCGCCTAAAATTACTTGATGCTAGCTAAAACGTGCAGAAAAGATATATTTCAGAGAGTTACGGTAAGTACTTTTTAATTGAATAAAAAGGTGATACCTTCTATAATTGTATTGCCACAGCCATATTAATTTTATCTAAGTAGTACTAGGTATTGTTAATATTCTTGGGAGCTTACCGGTAATACTGTACCAGTACAATTATAATGAATGTGCAACATAAAATATTAGATATTGATTTTTTTAGTATAAGTGATAGTTTTCACTTTTCCAATTCTGGTAAAAGTTAAATTCTGATACAACACATGATAACAACTGCATAAATTATGTAAAGCACATTGATATGAGAAAATATAATTCTGAAGAAATATGTCATAATCGGTGAATACTAATTCAAATTCTGTACTTGCAAAAAATGACAATTTATATTGTAATTAGGAATTAATCAAATTAAAGCAAAATAAATATCTACTGTGATAAATGTCCAGTTTGCACTAAAATCTTTTATTCTACTAATTTCTTATGCTGATACTTAATTGCACTTTGCTGTATCCAAAATCGTTATCAGACCATGAGAATTAAATATATATTATGATGATCTATTTAATTTGTAATTATGATCATTTGCATTTTAATACTATTTTAATGTCATAATAGATTCGTCATAATTCATATTGCTATGAATTAGTCATCTATTTATATTTTTTAAAAAATCTACTTTCGCACAGGTATTGTTAATATTCTTGGAAGCTTACTGGTAATACTAGTATGATTATGTTGAATGTGTAACATGAATATAAGATGTTAATTTTTTTAGTATGAATGATGGTTTTCACTTTTCCGATTCTGTTAGAAGTTAAATAATTCTGATGCAATGCATGATGACAACTGCATAAATTATATAAAACACATTGATGTGAAAAAATATAATTGTGAAGAAATGTGTCATAGTCGGCGAATACTAATACAAATTTTGTACTTGCAACTTATATCGTAATTAGGAATGTCTGCACTGAAATCTTTTATTCTACTAATTTCTTATGTAAGTGTATAATAAACAGTAATTGGTGCTACTTCAATTGCACTTTGCCGTATACAAAACCATTATCAACTGTGAGAATTAAATATATTATTATGACAATATATTTAATTTGTAATTATTATGACATATGATCATTTGTATTTTAATATCGTAATAAATTTGTTATAGTTTGTACCACTATAAATTAGTCATCCATTTATATTTTTTTAAAAAATCAACTTTCGTTTGTTACATGCACTTTGTATTTTTAAAAAAAATCAACTTCCTGTTCGTCATGCGCACTTTGTATATTTGAAATTAGTTTAACTGAAATACAATGTTAATAGCATACATTAGTTTGTTAAATACAATATATTGTCAGATTGGTAAGGGTTATGACAGTAAATAATGATAGAAAATCAACGCAAACTAACTCAACCCTAACTACATATTATGATTATTAGAATAACGAGCAAGTTTTGTGAGAGTTTTACAGTAATTCTTGATAAAAGCCATCTAAAATGTATTATATGCCAAGTAAGTTTATAATCACTAAATAGCAAGAAAATTTTTTAACAGATTTTTTTAATTTTTACAGTAATTCATATAATTTAAATTAACAACCTTGATAACATGTTATATACAGAGTAAGATTGTAACTGAACTTTTTAACTCATGATTATTCTGATACAACTAGCCTACCTTTCATTGTTTCCAGAATAGCATACAAGCTTTGAACAGAATTTTTGCAATAGCTAATAATAGAAATCAATATTTAATTCCAATACAAACAATCTCAATTATCCATTTCGTATATTAGAACAATAAGTAAGTTTTTAATGAAATTTTTTACAATAACATGAAACTTTAATACAACTAACTCATTACTACATATTAAAGTAACTTAGCAATGAATAAGTCCTATGTACAATTTTTTTATTTACATATTATATGCTAGGTAAGTTTTGTAATAGAATTTTTTATAGTATAGTAACATGAAAAAATTACAATAATTTTGACAAATTAACCTTTTAATCAAATATTGATAACAATAGTTTAATGAGTATATTCTGCAATGAAATTTTAATTTCGATCACTATAATCATATTAGCAAGTAAGTAATACACAATAATTTTTATAGTAATCCATAATAGATATTGCAATAATACTTTTTAATCATTAAACACTAATCAGACATTGCACTGGTTTTTTTGGACACATTCTTATACACACGGCAAAGCATGTGCATAAAACTAGTTTTAATTAATCTACAATATTAAAAATCAAAAACAATAACCTTAGAAAAAAGCTTTAAACCAATAAATATATGCAAAAATTTATTACTTATATTTAAAGAATATATAGATATATATAAAGTAGATAAATATAAAAATTATTACTATTATAATAAACCCAAGCTTATCAAAGTATCTATGTATAATATAAACTAAAATTTAACTGCTAATTTATAGTTAACAAATTAATATATTAGGCCATATAAAGTTAATTTTTTGGATCTCATAACCCAGGCGGGCCATATTTTGGAAATTTTTTGAAAAAAATTTTTTATATATTTTAATAGTCAGGTGGAATTTCAAAAAAATTTATTAAAAATTTTATAAAATTTTATATATAAAATTTTTAAATAAAAGTTCGGCCGGCCGGGTTATTTTTTTGTCTTATGTTATGAGAACCAAAAAATTAACTTTATATGGCCTTACAAAAACTGATCAAATTTAAATTTAAGTCAGATTTTTTAATACTAAAGGCTTGTATCTGTTCAAATAAACTGGTTAAAATAAAAGTTTATTTAAATCTAATATAATAAAATAGTTATAGATAAAATATTTTTAGTATAACTACTAAGATAAAAGAAATTATTATTTAACTAATTTAACTCTAATAGTTATAAGCAGATATGATAATTTTAATATAATAGTAAGGCTAGAAATTCAGAGGTTCATTAATTTGCATATAGCAATAATATATTATGTGATTACAATTGGATAATGTAATCATAAAAAGAGATAAATATTCAATTTAAATATTTTATACAAATAAAGTCGTTTTAGCACTACACTAGGAACCTGAAATATACATAGATAGATCAGGTTTTAGTTTGCTTATTTTTGGTATTTATTATGCAGATTTTTCTATTTATAGTAATTTTTTGTTTATTTTTGAGGTTTTTTCTACAGATCTTTTTATTTTTGTTAATTTTATAATTAACCTGACCTATCTATATATTTTGGAGGTTTGGAGTTCTACTACACCAGCTTACTTCCTTTATTACTAGTAAGTTATAATTGAAGTAAATCTCTAACTTTATTTAGAAAAAAAAAACATTTAAAGAATTATAATCTCTATAAGAAAAATGTACCATATAGGCACAGAATGGAATCGGATAGGCACGGGTCAAGATCTGAATTTGTATGGGTATGGCCCAAGTTGGTTCAGATTTAGTGGACTGTGCGGGACTGTGTGTCCGTGCCAATTGGCTGTAAATGGCACAGGTTTTGCGGCAGTTTACTAGTCGGATCAGCACAAGATTTGCACAAGTAATGAACATAAATTCATGTGCCACCGCGATAACGATTGGATTAACTATTAAAACATAAATTTACATAATTAATTAACATAAGATGAACAAGCTAACTGCATATGAAGCAAAATTTTGTAAGGAATTTTTTTTGTTAAGATACACAGAGAAGCTTCATTAGTGAAATCATGAAATATCGCTCTGTTTTTTAAAAAAAATCCTTTACTGATCATTCGCTCTTCACGAAATGAGCCAACACGTAAAACAAGCCAACACATGCATCAGGTGTAAAATTTAAAGCCCAAACTTTTTTACTTAATAATAAAAGTCTGATCACTTTATAAATTTTTGTGATACAATGGTTAAAAGCTTTTGATGCTATAATCTAAAAATAGATTTACTGAGATTTTACAGGTCTACATATCTAATAATCCTGTTTAAACAGGTTTGTTAATCATGAATATACTATTTTTAGATGGGTTTGATTTTGTGTAACAAAATTGTTTTTGCCAATTTTCTCAAAACCCGTGATCTGCCAAATTGTCTGGTTTCTACTTTTGAGGGCCCACATACGTGTCATCTGAACATGCCATTTCATATGACATGATGATATGTGCTACCCTTTGCCGCATTGTCCATGCCATTTTTACTATGCCATTCCGTAAAATGTTTCTGCATGTGCCACAAGATTCATGCCATTTCAAGCATTCCTGACACCAACCTGTATCACCACCTATACCACTTTTCTTATAGGAAATACATTAAAGTATTAATTCGTGATTCACTTATAGATAATAAAAATCATATATGTAATCTATAGTAAAAAGTGGGAATAAGTAAAAATAAGTTTTTTAGTAAATGTTGGAATCTGGCTGTTTCTCTTTCTAAAAGTTTTTCTATCAAGTAAACTTTTAATGTGCATCTAATAAAAGTTGTAGAGCTAATTTTTCTGATTCCAATAGTAGTAAAATCATTAAAATTGACACAATATAGCATGAGATGTAAGCATTTTAATTATCGCAACTATATGTTTTTTCTTTGTTTATTTAAAGAAAAAAACATATAGCGTAAAAATTAAAATGCTTATTTCTCATGATATTCTAGGTCAATTTTATGGATTTACTACCAATAGAATTAGAAAAATTAGCTCTACAATGTTTATTAGATAAACATTAAAGGTTTAATTGACAGGAAAAAACTTTTAGAAGGAGGAACAGCAAGATTCCCATATTTAGTAAATTAATATAGTAATTTGCCCCAATATTTATTATGTAAATCCTACTAATTATAGTGAATCACGAATTAACACACTTAGATATCAACACATATAAGTATAAGATTAAATATATGTATTAACACATTTGAGTATTATTTTAAAAATAAATTGTATAAGCATACTAATTACCTTTACTCTATATAGTAATATAAGTAATATACAATTTTGGCTATTTTATATAGTAAATTGATTTGTTCAAAAAATCTTTACTTGGGTCACCTATTAGGTTGACTATGTGCTACCCAAATAAAAACAACCCAGTTACTATCAGAATCATTTAAGTTAATTAAAAAACCAACTCTAAGTGCTTAATGTCCCAAAAATAATATATTGTTAGTTTTTTTAATTATAGCTATTATTATCATTTGAGCTGAATAATTTTTTGCTAATCTAGTTAAGTTTGTTATTTCAAAATAATTGGCTTTGTGCAAATAGATATTATTACAATATTAATATATTTGATATTATTAAATTTTTACTTAAGAGTATTTGGCAATTTTTTAGACTGTTCTAACATAAATATTTTAAAAGCATTATAATATTTACAGTGGCCTTCATATTATTATAGACACTTTTTGGGTAACCATTACTTAAAATTGAGTAAGCAAATATAGCACAAAATTTATATTGCATAACCAGCTAATCTAACAGTACAATATACTAAAATTTTATGCAATTTCATTATATCGTACAGAAGTTATACAAAAAATTCTAAAAATTTGATTCTTTATTTGTTGGAAAGTAAAATTTTATATTTTCTTTTTTTTTAAATAAAATTTTACATAAATAAAAACAATTATATTATAATATTTGATGTTTCTGCCCAGTTTCTATACAAGCATCAACCTGATTAGAGATGCTGACAAAGTCTGCAATGGTGTTTTATACCATAATTTTTTAACAAAAGCATCCGGCTTACTAATGCAACTAATTTTCTATTTTTATTTGGTTTGTGCTAGAGGAACCCAAAAAAAGATATACATAGATCATGTCTAACCACAACATACCACTTCTGATATTTAAGTGCCCATTTATACTTTTCATATTCTTAGCTATGATTAAAGGCTTTGGGCAACACATGAGAACAAGCCCAAACTATGCAAAACATGGCATATGGTTTTCTCAGAAATTGTTTTTTGTTTTGACTTGTGTAGATTGGTTATTGTATAAGGCTGAGATAGTAGTTGCTATTTGTGACTAAGTCTTTAAGGTTTTTAGGATCTAAGGGTGTTAGAGTTTTTGGCCAATCAGTCCTTCTTTTGAATTTCTGTGCCTGACTTACTGTACTGCTTTATAACGTTCTTCACAGAACTTTTACTACAACCAGCCATAGCTGCAATTGTATGAAGTGAATTACCTCTTTGGTGTCCATAAATTATGGCTTCTCACTGTCTTTCTATCTTTCTTTATGCCCATTTTTTGTGAAAAAAAATTAAGATGCATATTTGTTTTTTTATCCTGATTGGTTATACGGATGTACTTTTTTTATATTGCATAATGTGACCTGCGTATCACACTACATTTGAGTGATATTTGATCCAAATTGAGCAAACATCAATGTTTTGTAATTTGTTTTAAAAAAAATTCAAAAAATCCCAAAAATCGATTTTGTACAAGCCCAAAATGGTACTTTGTACTAACTTTTGCATAACTTTGGCGCAATCTAATGAAATGTACCAAATTTTAGTAAATTGTACCATTAGATCAGCTGGTCATGTGACCTGAGTATTTACTTACCCGATTTTGAGTGATGGCCACTCAAAAAGTGTCAATAATAATATGGTAGGCCACTGTAGTTATATTTATATTGATATATCAATTTATTAATCAGTTATACAAAAATTACAAATTTAATTAAGTTTTTAAAAAAATTATTTTGGCCTTGCCTTAAAAATCAAGTTACTACATTTTATAATCAAGTTAATTTAGACAAAAACAGACCAAAATTACCAGGCTATATTCATATATAAACCTTTTAGCTTTATTATTAATTCAATAGTTTATTGAATAAACAATTGAATCAATAAATTAAAAGGTGATTTTCATATGAATATAGCTAAATTTTGGCCAATTTTTGCCTGAATTATCTCAAATATTGTAATATAATATTCAAAGCAAAGGACAATAGTCATCCTCCAAATAATTATACAGTTTGGCACATAGTAGATTTTTTAAAATGTGCTTATAAAGAGGTTGTTCTTATATGGAGGGTTTTTTTTATAAATTAAATCATAGCTTGGCCTAAACATAAATGTTATTACATATGACATAATTATATGGGGTGGCTATATTGAGGGATAACTGTATTTGGCAATTTTTATTAGATGTTACAGAAATTATGATAATAGCTATTGAGCAAAATATGGATATTATAACAATTCTGGTTGAATCTTTGGAAGCTAATATAGTAAAATTTCACAATAGTCACATTCAAGATAATTTCAATCTTATTATAGTTACCTTAATTTTTTACTCTTATTATATATGCTATATATAAATTTTTATTATATTAGTCACATTCTCACAATAGGCACACAAATCATCTAATTTTAGTATGTGACTATTGTGATATTTTACTATATATTGCAAACTATAAGCCAACACTTGATCAACTTACAGGTTACCTGTAGTTCAACCTGTGGATTGACCTACACACTTTTACCTAGGTTGTTATTATTTAATCCAGGTCATCCACTCATCTGTGGGCAACCCAGATAACACCCACCTGGGACAAATTACTAGTCCAAAGCCTTTTTAACCTTGCTCATATCTAAATGTCCAAATCCAAAATTATCCAAAGCTTAACTGTTAATAATTAATAAATTTATCTAAAAAATATATTATATATTTTTATAGGTGCTGTTCACATTTTAGTTAAATTTAAAATAGGTAAATTTTAAATAATTTTATTTTATTTAATTGTCCAAAATTGTTCTATAATTTGGGATGATTCAATAAACAGTGGGCATATTTTGTCTTCTAAGTAAAGTTCTTGAGATTAGTGATGGCAAATGACCTGGTCATTTGCAAAATTTTCAAATGACCTTAAATGACCTTGAAATAACCGGTCATAACGGTCATCTCAATTTTGGGTCATTTAGAAATGACTTGTGACCAAATGACCATGGTCATTTAGAAATGATGAGATCATTTGAGGGTCATTTAACCACGGACCCTACTGTTTTCCTGACAACCACTTCCCGACAAGTTAGCCTGCATTAGGTTAGGGTTAGGGTTAGTTCCTGTCAATTTTTGTCGGGATTATTTTGTTCGGGAAGTGGTTGTCGAAAAAATTATTGAGACCCATTGTGCCATCGTGCATATAAAGTTTGTATCCCATATCTAATTTTTTTTACATAGATTGATCAACTTTAACTGCATAGCGATAATGCATACGTATAGGTTTCGAATTAAGCTGGGTTGGGCTAGGTATTTGTAGACTCGGGTCCAAACCCAATAAAAGTTTATATGCCCGGTCCAACCTAGGAATGGTAATAACTCGATCGTTTGATCGAAATTTAAATGACTCCAAGCTATTAAATCATGACAAGATCATTTTGGTTATTAAGTTCATTTAGGTCATTGGCATATAAAATAATTTTATTGGTCGAATTGCTCGTATAAAAAGTTATCAAACTTTATTACTTTCCTTATCGATAATCTTAGCTATATATTAAAGCCCCAAATTTTACTGTCAATTAATATTTATGTTATAAGTAAGTTATTCGAAATATGCAATTTATTATTTCGAACAACCTTGCTTAAGACATAAATATTAATTGACTTATAGCTACAATTATTGATTATGTTTTAATTTTGTTTGGCGGCCAATTCTGATTGATTAAAGAACATTAGAATATTAACTAACATATGTAAAATGACCTTCTAGGTCATTTGAACCAGGATCCGGATAATTCTAAGAAAGATGGTATTATTAAACCTGACATTTTTTGGGCCACATGATGATAAATTCTGGTCAAAACAAAAATTTAATTTTTTGGTTTGACCAGAATTTGCTCAAAAAAGGTCCGGCTTTAGCAATACCACCTTTTTTAGAATTATCCGGGGTCCTTTTGAGCTTCGAAATGACCCAATGACTAGTCATTTGTCATTTGGGTCATTTGGGTAATTTCAGGTCATTTACCATCACTGCTGATTATTTTGCCTAGTGAATATAGACGTTCTTTTGAAGCGAAAAATGGGGTTTGTGGTGATTTTTACATAGTGGAACGTTACATCCCCAAAAAGTAGTTACCGGCAATTGATTTACATCAGCCAATCAGACGAATGTCCTCCTATGAAGTGTCATAAGTGTCACTAGTGTCACCAGTGTCACCTATGATTAACGAAGATTGGTTCAACTTTAGAGTGATCTCAATTTGTAGCATATTTCGAATTAAAGTAATACAGTATGAAGTATGCCACACGTATGTCCTGTACGTATGGTGAGTAAATTTAAAAACTTCATAAATTGGTTAATGATGCCTGACGCAACTCACGTGACCTAACGCAACTACACACGTGACCTTAAAAACATTATGGTTGAGCTGCGTCATGCGTCATGCGTCATGCGTCAGTGACGCAACTTATGGTTTCGTCAGGTTGCGTCAAGGTTTCGTCATTCTTCATCAACTGCGTCAAGCATCTATAAAATTGGTAGCACATGGAAAAATAAATTTCTTAAATTATCAATCTCAATAAGGTGAATCAATCCCTTTGCACACGCTAATAGCAATTATTCCATGCATATAACCGAACTTAAAATAAGTCGCAGCTAAATTTAGCTTATCCCCAATGTGTTAGTTTACTCTTATTCTATATAAACTGATTGATTTTTGTACGTGTGTACATACGGTGCAAAAATCTAAAATCACAATCACACCTTATAGTGACAAAGTATAAATGGGAATCCCCGCAGCAAAAAGAGTCAGTGGGCTGGTTCAAAAAAAAATTTTTTTTTAAAATATGCAATTTCTCGAAGAATTAGAGTAATATGCAAATGATTTTTTTAAATTATGGAATCAAATTTTTTCCTGCCTTTTTTGTTGTGGGTCCCAAATAGTGAATTGTTTTTTTTTTGTTATTATAACAAATCAAAAATCTTTCATTATCAAAATAAATAATTAAATTTTACTTTAATCGATGCTCGATGATGACCGAATTAAAATTCAATGAATAAATGCTTGAAAATTTTAATCGATGGTCAAATAAATATTCATCAGTTCCACTCTCTAGTTAGATTGGAATTAGGGTTTGCCATTAGATTGGTCAAAAGAGCTTTAATATTATCAAAACTTTGCAAGAAACCATTTTTATTAATGCGCAGAAGACAGTTTCATAGGCAAATGTTGAGTTATGACCGACTTCTTAGATTGTTTTTGCGTTCACTTTGTGTTACACCTGATTTACACCTGACCTCAAAATTTTGAAACCAATTGTAACGCAAAGCCAGAAATTTAATAATTTAGGAAATATTTATAGTAATTTCGTTGCTTAAATTTTGTTTTTATAATTATAATCATTAAGTTTCTTGGAAATTCCAATTTACTAACCAATAAATCAACATTTCAATAAGGTATAATTGTATGTGCAATATTGTTTCATCAAAAAGAATATTTTTACTTTTATTTATTTATTTATTTTTTTTAAGCATCTTCAAATAATGAGTCAAGCCGGAAAAGAACTCTGCGAACTCGGATGGAAATATCAATATGGTGTCGATGTTGAGAAGGACTTGCTCAAGGCGTTCACATACTATCTGAAAGCCGCTAAATTGGAAGACGGAGAAGGATTATTCTGGACTGGTTTCTTTTATTATTGGGAAATTGGTGTTCAAGAGAATAAACAAAAAGCCTTTGAATATTATTTGAAATCAGCTGAAGCTGGAAATCCTAATGGAATTTATAAAACTGCTATTTGTTACTATTGTGGACTTGGAATTGAAGTAGATGTTAGTAAAGCTAGTGATTGGCTTAAAAATCACGAATTTTATTCACATTGTTTCAAAATATTTGTTGATAAGTGCCTTGCTCGTTTTAATGAATTTATTGATGATATTGTATATTATAATCCAATTAAACTTAATAATGCAACTGTTACATTTGATGCTCGTACGCGTTGTTTAATTGGATGCATATGTTGTCCTTGTTTTTCTTTTTATTTTATAGAAAAATCTTTTGAAAAAATTCCTAGATATTTTCGAGCATTTAAGTATGGAATATGTAAAAATTGTAATAAGTTTAATGTAAATTATTCATGGTGTTTAAGATGTGATTCTGACATGACAATTCAATCATGGACAAGTGGAAATAAATTTATTGAGATTGTATTAAGGAATTTCAAATTAAATCTTTAGCATATGAAAAAGTAGTTGAATGGATTCCGTTTGAAAAATTAAAAAATATTAAGTCAATTGGAACAGGTGGATATGGCACTATACACACTGCAATTTGGGTAGATGTGATAAGAAAAGTTTCTAAGTCTAAAATTTTAAAAAAAATATTAGAGGACGTGAGTCATCTAGTATTGTTGCATTAAAAACATTATCTAATTTTAATGAAAATCCTCTTAAAGAAGTAAGTGAAATTATGATTTATTATCGAATTATATTTAATTAAATTTACTAATTTCTTGTATAATTTTATTAAGTATAAAAATTTTATGAAATGTTGTAATAGTCTTTCAGTATATGGATTAACTCAAAGAACGGATACGGATGAATATTTGATGGTATTTCAATATGCTGAAGGTGGAAATCTTCATAGTTTTTTAAATTCAAATTTTAAAATGCTTACTTGGAAAAATAAAATACAAATACTTAAAAATATAATTTTGGATTTAATTCGGATTCACGATGCGGATTTCATTCATGCTGACTTTCATAGAGGAAATATTTTACTAGATAAAAAATTGTTTAGCGAAGATTTGCAATCTTATATTTCAGATTTAGGATTATCTAAATCATGTAACGAAGATGGATTAGATGGTATTTATGGGGTTTTACCGTATGTTGCTCCTGAAATTTTATCACAACATTCAAAGTTTTCCAAAGCCTCTGATATTTATGCATTTGGAATGATCATGGTGGAAATGTCAACTGGACAAAGGCCATTTGATGGATTTAAATTTGATATTGACCTCGCAATAAAAATTTGTAATGGATTGCAACCAGAATTTTCACATGGGACTCCAGATTGTTATATTGAATTAGCCATGCAATGCATGGATTCGGATCCGAATAAACGGCCTACTGCTCGTGATATTTATTTTAAACTTGAAGAATGGAATAAAATTATGAAAAATTCAGATGATACAAACGAAATTAAAATTCAATTTCTCAATGCTGACAAAATGTTCAAGGTTGTCGCTCAAAAGCACCCAGATAATATGTACACGAGCAAACTCATCAACACGCGGGAGATTACTGAGAAACTATCAAAAATGGTCATTAGTAACTCTATTAGTGTAGAGATTCCCGATTTATAAATTTTTTAATTAAATAAATATCTTAATTATCTCTTAAATCGTTAAGCATACTATATGTATATTTACTTATTTAAACATTAATTTTATAAATCACTCAATATTTTATTTAGTTTACAATCTCTTTTCTAATCTAAATGGAAATTTATCATATTTTTGTTAGCATTATCTAAGATTCATAATTTATATTTAATATTATTAAAAATAAATAAATTTAAATTTAGCTAAATTTAAAATTTTATTAGAAATTTTATCAATATAACGATAAATCCATAGGATCATACACCCCAATTCCTACCACTGGTAGAACAATAAACCCTTTTTACAAGTATTCTTTCAAAAACTTTGGTATGATATGTCAGGTGTAACGTGAAATCGAAGAAAATTGAGCGTTTTAAAAAGAAAAAAACGGTTGTAACACATAATTTTGCTTATGATGCCACCTTTCCTCGCGAAATTTTGAGGCAGAGACGGTCTTTGCTAATTCTAGACCTTTACTTTAATGCCAGCTCTTATCCTAACGCATCTATTTGTTTGGATCTCACGTTACATCTGATATTATATAAATTTCTGTTTAGAATTTCACAATAAAAGTTGCATATTACACACATAAGTTTCGTATATGGAAAACTGCCAAAAAAGGTAATATCTAATTATCATAATTGATTTAGAATTTTTATAATTCTATCTGTATACGTACGTACATATGTACGTTAAATTAGCCCCCAAATTTGGAGTATATAGTAAAGTAGTACGTAGGTACGTACTGTACGTACTAGGGTGGTAACTCACTAAGTAAATCAAAACTATGTCAGCAATATTAGTAATTTTACTATGATCAAATTTTTTATCAATGAGATCAAAATGACGATTAAATATCATTTTACTTTATTTAATTAATAAGCAAAGCACAAAATTCTAAACGATTCGACTTGATATCGCATTTCTCTTTCTAATTTTTTTTAACTGAAACCTCTTCGCAAAGACCATATCTAAAAAGTTACGCTCGATTTTTTGTGACAATTCTAGTAAAATTTCGACTTGTACGTTTAAAATACAAATTTTTTCACTAAAATCAATGAAATTTGGTGTTCTATAAGACGAAGTTTCAAAATTTATATATTAATAGAAAATTCTAGAGCGTAACTTTATTCTCCAACATTTAATAAGTTGCTTGTGAAAATTTCAAAGTAATTCATTGGGTTTTCAATAAGTTATGCCGTTATGATATCGATCGTTTCATTCGTGTAACGTGAAAAATCTGTAATATATCAAATTCCATAGTTTGCTCACATAGTTTAAATTTATTTAGTTGAGTTACCACCCTAGACGTACGGTAAGGAAACGAAATTTAGGACGGACGTGTAGAAATCATGATAATATGCACGGCTTACAAAATAAAAAATTCGTCAAACAACCTTACTTTTACTACTACTCCAACTCGAAAAAAGGACCCTAAAAATTAAAAAGGGTTACATATAAAATTGAAATTTTCAAGTCCACATTAACCGTACGTACGTATTAGGGTGGTAACTCAATTAAGAAAATCAAAACTATGTTAGCAATATTAGTAATTTTACTATGATCAGATTTTATCAGCGAAATTACTAAAATATCATTTTACTTCAATTAATTATAAAGGAAAGTACAAAATTCTAAAAGATTCCTCTGAATATTGCGCTTCTTTTTCTAAATTCTTTTGAGTGAAATCTCTTCATAAGAACTATCTCTAAAAAGTTACGCTCGATTTTTCACAAAAATTCTAGTAAATTTTTTTGTTTGTAATTATTGTACGAATTTTTTAATAAATTTATATATTCTATTAGTTGAACACCTAAAATTTATATATAACATAATATTCGACCGTAACTTTGTTTTTTGGCATTTGTAGACATTTTGTGAAAATTTCCAAGCAACTCCTTGACTTTTGAATGAGCTGAATCGTTTTGAAACCGATATTTTTAATACATATATTAATATTTCCATTATTACATATCAATAGTTTCCTTCGTGTAACATGAAAAATCTGCAATATATTAAACATAGTTTTGATTACTTAGTTGATTTACCACCCAGTACGTACGATCAAAATTTAGTATAATTTTGTATGCCCGTTCATTACTACGCTACGCACTTGTTATTGGTCATGTTATTGATGATAACTGATTATTCACTAGGACACTGTACTTATGTTATGACCAAAGGGCATGTCATAACGCGGTGTCTGCTGTGAAGATATCAGCGATTATCGTTAACAGCATGACCCAATAACAACATTGTACATTTCTGACGTAAGCACCTAGCCATTTTTTACATCTTATTGGGTCAATTCTAAACGCGATACACAAATTTTGTTCACCTCCGATAGGAGGTGAACAAAGTTTGTGTATCATGTATTAGAATTGACCCAATAAACTTGCATGAAAATGGCTAGGTTCTCACATAAGAAGTGTACAATAACTCAAATTTAGTGCATTTGTGCTACGTAAACAATAAATTATGAACCAATGTAGGAAAGTTGCCAAGAAGTCGTTAGTAGCTCACGTGGACGAAGCCCAACATAAAATCATGTCAATTTGCTCTACCGTTACGTTTCGACAATAACTTCCAACGTTTATATAGGAACTGATTGGATTATAAGTCGAATTACGTAAAATTGATCAGAGTTATTACAGTAATTAAACGTGAATAATATAAAATCTTATTAAGATAGTATCCTTATTAAACTAGTCTTCATTAAGATTTAGTATCCTTATTAAATAGTACTTGAGTCTTGAAACATATCGGAATTACCATGTAAGCGAAAAAAGCTGAATAAATTATCTCTTAAACCGTTTCTCCTGCAAATTTGCCCTGAAATTTTGAAATTTGATTTGTAATTTGTTAGTACTCGGATTACGGCAAAAATTAAGGTTTTGCCTATTTACTCTAAGAATCCTGCTTTTTCTTATTTAGATTCAATTATTTTAATATTACACGACATATGTATTGTTTGTTCATTTTTGGCAATTGTTCGATCATTCATGCATTGGATTTGTCGATCCCGATCATCGTAATTTTTATTTACTTCTGTATCTTTGTTTTTCTACGTACCATTTTTTAGACATCAATATTTGCAAAACAGCAATATGGATGACGATACTGAAGATAATGATGCATATATATTTGAGCTTATACGAAATATTGAACACGAAATTGATAATGAAGTTAGGAATCTTACTGACGATGATAGTGAAGAAGTTGAAGATGAAATTGCTGATGAAACTGAAGAAACCGATGATGAAACTGAAGAAGAAGCCGTAAAAATTACAAACAAAAAAAAAATTAACAAAATTAGTTTACATAGTCAAACAAAAAAAAAAAGAAATGTATCTAAATCAAATTTGTTTAATTTACCGCCACCACCATCATTTCAAAAACTTCAACATGCTAAAGCATATCATATTTCTCAAGTAAAAGTAGCCGACAAATTACCTATTGGTGAAATTACTCCATATTCAATATTTCGGTTATTTTTTTTCAAATTTACAATTAAATATTATTATTGAAAATACAAATGATTATGCAATAGCAAAATCAGCTGGCAAAGGCCGTGAATGGGATTCTTTAACATTCAAAGAGTTATTAATATGGTTCGCTCTACACAACACACAAGGAATTCATAATAAATTTAGTGTGGGATTTGGTAAGAGAGTCATTAGAAATGAGCCAACAATCACAAACACAGCATACACGGAAAAAAAAAAGAAATAAATCAGTCAGAGTTGCAGGATGATCTGCAAAAAAAAAACGGTCTATGTTACAAAAAAATTTGACTTGCCAATAGAACGGCTACATCCACAAGACCACTACCCAATATATCGTGACAATACGACAAGAGGTTCCTGTATTTGGTGCAGGTTTCAGAATATGGCTGAGCATGGGAAACACAATAAGAATTCCCCACAAAGCCAAGTATATTGTACAGTATGCAATGTACCATTATGTCTTAATAGTCAACGTCCAGATTGCTTTATTAAATATCATGAACATAAATAAATAAATAAATAGCAATTTTATATTGTCTTATAATGTTTTAAGTTATATTTGTTATAATATTTTACATAGTTGACAATAACGTGTGTGTAAAAAAATTTCAGGGCAAATTTGCCCTGAATTGCAGACGGTTTAAGAGATACCTTTTAAAACACAATTTCGTACATAACTCGCCATATAAATTAAGAAGGTAACCGCTTAGATAAATACCTTATTGCATTTGAGTGATGGAATGGAAAAATCTGTATATAATTTCACTCATTATCATCGCAGTGATATCTGCCCCTAATTCTTGCAGGGATAGATATCATTGCGATGATAATGAGCGAAGTCTGTCGCTCATATACAGTATATCAAGGTTATGTACAAATTGTATGTCAAAAGGTGTAAATCAATGTTGTATATTTTCTCTCTATTTTAATTAAAAATAATATATAGATTATGTTACAGACTAATCCAAAATATTTTTTGGCAAACTATTATAATTTTGGGAAATATTTGGATTTTGAAGAGTAATTTTCCTGTTACACTAGTGTAGAAATTATATAGCTTCAATATGATGTGAAGGAAAATTGAATAAGTTTCCCAGTTAATAATCTAATTTGGCTAGTCTGTACTAACATGAATTTTTACATAATTTTATATAGTTGTTGCATACTCAAAACGGCTAGAGAATTACTTGAATGAATGCAACATACAAAGTTTTTGTCATTCTGAATTTAGCGATCATAAAATAATTGGACAAGGAGGGTTTACAGTTGTATATTCAACCATTTTCCAGGGAAAAAAGTATGCATTAAAAAGCCTAAATAATAATATAGTTTTGGATAATAAAGCATTCAAACAAATTAAAAACGAGGTAAAACACTATTTATCATTCGATATTTTGAATACATAATGTTTACGACATAATAAAATAAACCTTATAGATTAAAAGTCTTTATAACGAAAATATTAATCATCCTAATATAATCAAACTTCATGGGTTCTCTAGAGGTAATAATAAAAGTCTAATTTTAAAAAATTTAGGATTTAATCATATTCGCCTCACAATTACTTAATGATTATTTAGACCCATCAACTGATAATTTCATGTTAGTTTTGCAATATGCAAATTGTGGTAATCTACAAGAGCATTTGCGAAGAAAACAAAAAGATAACATATATAAAATTTCATGGGCTGAGCTCATTAAAATTGCTAAAGAAATTACGTCAGGGTTAGAACATTTACACGACAATGGAATCATCCATCGGGATCTAGTAAGCTTTAATTTTTAATTTTTTTGTGCAAAATTCTAAACAATATTTAATTGTTAATTACAAAACATTAGCATTCTAAGAATATATTAATGGATAATGGAAAAGTCTTGATCACAGATTTTGGGCTATCAAAAAGATGGAACGATAACACACCACCTTCGGAATCAAGTAATAATGCAGTTGGAGTAATGGCATATGTTGAACCACGGTGCTTTGGTCAAAATGGAAGAAACTTCAAACGTAATGAAAAGTCTGATATTTATAGTCTAGGAGTATTGTTCTGGGAGCTTACAAGTGGAATTCCTCCATTTAAAAATTATAATTTCGCTTTTCAAATTCAAGCAATTTTAAGAAATGAAAGAGAGAAGGTAATTTCTGGTACACCTTCAGAATATGCAGCTCTTTATAAGAAATGCTGGTCATCTGATCCAGACCAACGCCCAGTTTTAAATGAAATATTAATTGAACTTGAAAGACTATCAAATCTATCTATTAAATTTATGATAAATAATATTGACGTCGATGATCAGTATTTATCTAAAGATTTGGGGTTGTCAAATGATAAAAACGCAAGCTTAAAATCTAATAGTATTGAAGGTAAGCAACTTAAGGAACCTATATTAGATAATAGTGCAATTTTACTTAAAAACTCGGGAGTTTACTCATATGATGACATAACTTCTTTTTTGGATCATTACTGTAGATCTTAAAAAAAGCACTGACGTTAAAACCGATAGTGATGTAAGCGTGCCATCATCTTCGTGCGCGGTTATTTCTGATTACAATGTCAAAATAAATTCGTCATCTTCATATTTGGATATTTCTAATTTGATAGATATTCCAGAGATATCATATGCAGATTACGATGTCAGTCCAGATTTCTTACACCATTCTTCTAATTACGATGCCCAATTACGATACCAAATACCTTTTTTATCAGAGGATGTTACTTTTTCCTCTCCTAATTGTTCTGAACCTCTTTCTATGTCAGAGAGTAATGATAAGCTTACCTCTCCTTTGGCTCCATGTACATCAGAGAACACTATTTCCATTTTTCCACTGAGTTCAGAATATATTTCCTTTTCTCCATATTTTAATGATTCGATGCGATCGTACGCACCTGTAAATATTATTGGCGAACCAAGTCCAAATAGTCCAAATTCAAAATGGCCCATTTCAGGTGAAGAAAATGAAGATAAATTATTTCTAATGGATACACCTGAAAATACAGTGCAGGACTTCTTAAATCAGCAACCAAAAACTACAGTGCAAAAAAAAAAAAAATAAATAAAAGAAAACAGGTGCAGGACGTTTTAAATCAGCAACCAAAAACTACAGTGCAGGACGTCTTAAATCAGCAACCAAAAACTACAGTGCAGGACGTCTTAAATCAGCAACCAAAAACTACAGTGCAGGACGTCTTAAATCAGCAACCAAAAACTACAGTGCAGGACGTCTTAAATCAGCAACCAAAAACTACAGTGCAGGACGTCTTAAATCAGCAACCAAAAACTACAGTGCAGGACGTCTTAAATCAGCAACCAAAAACTACAGTGCAGGACGTCTTAAATCAGCAACCAAAAACTACAGTGCAGGACGTCTTAAATCAGCAACCAAAAACTACAGTGCAGGACGTCTTAAATCAGCAACCAAAAACTACAGTGCAGGACGTCTTAAATCAGCAACCAAAAACTACAGTGCAGGACGTCTTAAATCAGCAACCAAAAACTACAGTGCAGGACGTCTTAAATCAGCAACCAAAAACTACAGTGCAGGACGTCTTAAATCAGCAACCAAAAACTACAGTGCAGGACGTCTTAAATCAGCAACCAAAAACTACAGTGCAGGACGTCTTAAATCAGCAACCAAAAACTACAGTGCAGGACGTCTTAAATCAGCAACCAAAAACTACAGTGCAGGATGTCTTAAATCAGCAACCAAAAACTACAGTGCATGATGTCTTAAATCAGCAACCAAAAACTACAGTGCAGGATGTCTTAAATCAGCAACCAAAAAATACAGTGCAGGACGTCTTAAATCAGCAACCAAAAACTAATAAATTTTTAAAATTTTATAAAAAAATAAAAAATATAATTAAAAAAAAGAAAATTTCTATAAAAATATACAAACAAACAAAAAGAACAATACTATAGAATTTATTTTTCAATAAAGCAAAATTTTATAATGTTATACTGTATATCCTAGAAATCATACCCAGATCTTTTAATATTTACACCCAATTTATATACCTGGGTCTTTTAATATTTATGACCTATTTAAAGACATGGGACTTTTATATTTTACCAAAATCTTGATCCACATAAATAACCCAGTTATAATACCTAGTGGATCTACTATAAAGGGGTCTTGAATATGGTAATTTATGGTAATCATGATTTATGCAGAATTTTATTATTATAATTTACTTTGGGTTCTTAAATAAAGTTGTTTTTTGGTTCAAAAAATGTTAGTTTTTGAGATAAATTTTATTAATTTCTTAGTAAAATTTTTTACTACAATAAAAAAACTTTTCAAAATATATATATAAAAAAATAAATAGTTTGTATAAAAGTGAATTTGCTAATTCTTATGTTCTCTTTTTTGATCTCAAGTATCATGGAATCCACTAGTCCGATTTTGATAATTTAACTACTATTAGAATCAGAAAAATGAGCACTACAACTTTTAATTAGGGGCCAAAGAAGGTTTACTTATTAGTTTTAGAGTTATAATTATAGTAAATTTATAATATATTATATTAAACACTAAAAATAAAAAATTCTTGTATAATATAGTGAAAGGCATTTTCTAAATAAATTGTATTAATGAAAGATCCAAAAAAAACAAACAATAGTAAAAATCCAATAAAACAATAAAACCCTAATAAAAGCACAAAATCCAAAAAAATTTAACCAGTATTATTAGCATTATATTATTAAATTTGAAATTAATAATCATCTACATATGTACATATATATGTATATATAACAATTTGCATTACAGAATAACCCACAATAGTTATATGCTAAAATTAGACATATTATATACCTATTGTAAAATTGTGACTAAAGTGAGCAAGAATTTATATTAGGGGTCTTAGCTGGGTCGGGTCTGACCTAACCTGACCCAGGTCAGACCCAAGCCGGGTCGGGTTGGGTCAGATCTGGGTCAGAAAAAACCCGGGTCGGGTCAGACCTGGGTCAGACTCGGGTTAATGATGGGTCCAGATGCTGGTCATCTCAAAAGGTGAAATGACCTATTAGGTCATTTAAAAAGATTAAAACTAAAGATATAGTAATTTAGTTGGTTACAACTTCTTAATCGGTTATTTGAATCGAACATGTGTGTCGTATATAATTAACCAGGGTATTTAGTCATATTAATCTATGTAAATGCAAATAATTTTTATGCTCCCAACTAACTGGATGCAAATAAATAAATATTTAAATAGTCATGAATTAAATTAATAAAAATTCTTTATATTTACAACATTAACGTGATAATAGTATATCTTATGAATAGCTTATTTTAAACGTTTAGGTTAATGAACTTACTGATTGAAATCAAAAGCAATATTCATGAATATTGGTTGTACCCTAGGGTACAATCACCAGTTAAACTGTTAGACTATCCGGATACCCGAATTATAAAATTTATAAACAGATAAATTATTGAGGTATCCGGTTAACTTAAGATGTGATATAGGATAATATAGGGTAAAATACAATTATAATAAATATTTTAATTTGCGTATTATTTATATACAAGCATCACCCGACGTAAAACTTGCCAACTTCATAAAATTTAATTTATTTTAAATAAGCACATGATTTTAATATTTCATTTTTTTATTATATTTATTTAATAGGTCGATATAAATTAATTACACTTTAAACTTATACTAGCTTTCAGTTTTTGTAAGTATATAATAATAATTATTATATTATATATATAAATACATACTTGCACAGTAAGCCCTTATTTTATTTTTCTATTACATCCTTTACACAGTACGGAATACAATAAGAAAAGCACAAGTTGAATGCTGCATAATAAAAGGATCATTCTAAACTATTATTGTTCAGAGTCATTTCTGAATTTACTTCAATTCTGAATTTAAACGTGTTCTTTCTCATTTTCACCGAACGTCAATTCATGAGACCACAGAATATTTACTTATTAATACAGTAATTATATTTATATTTGCAATGATCTTTTTCATTGATATTTATAAAGATAATTCTTTTATTGCTTCATCTGTTTTTTTTTATACACTTTATTGAGCAAGGATAATTCGTTGATCTTCATTGTAACCCGAAATTCAAGCTAAAGTTCTTTATATTGTTGTAACAGAAGAACTGCTCATGCCTAAACAATATAGGTAGTTTGCTATGTCGAAAATTTTACGAAATAATCTGTGCTACCACTAGGCTGAGCATGATGGTTATGAAAAAACCTGGAAAAGATAAATTTTCTTAAAAAAAAATTTAGTAATTATCATTTTATTAAATTCGGGTTAGATAAGACACCCGACCAGATTCCTGCTGTTGCCGAAAGACAAATGCGGATGTGTTCTATGTGGGGAATGCAAAAATTATTAATTACATTGTTAAAACATAACGTTAGCATTTAATATTTAGGATTCATTTTTATTCACGTTTATGTATTTATTTATTTTTTTAATTTTCTTACTTAATTATTATTTTCGTTTTTTTTATTAATTGGTAAATGGATAGCAGTTCTAAAATGACAAATGACATTTCACAATTCACGAATAACGCCAATTGATAATCAACATAAATTCAGAATGACGCAGAACATTATAATAATGAGGGGTTTCAGAATTAAAATTCGTAAATCTTATTTTGATAAAATAAGATGCATTTATTATAAATTTAAAAGATGTACCAATCTTATTTATTTTTAATAATTAAAATTTGATACATAAATCATATTTTTATATTGATCAATATAGAGTTACTTTATTTGATTGATGCAACATAGCTGATAATATAAATATCTTATCCGGATATAACCATTATCCTTTTATTTGAATAGGATATAAAACCGGTTATTAGATTTTGTTAAAGGTTACAACCTTTCGGATAAAGAGTTATCCGGGTATGAGAACTATTCATGAATAGATTATTTTAAATAGATTATCGAACTTTGATTTATTTGGATTAACAATTTTTGTAATTTTTTGGGTCCCATGAGTCCGCGAATATAATATAAATAGCTATTCCTATTTAGATTATAAAATGTTTTTATATTCACTAAGTGTTATAAAATATATAAAATTATTTATAACTCAAATGGCTTATTTAAATGCATAACTCGAAAAAATTTGTATGACCCGTTGACCCAGGTTCAACCCGGGTTAGGTTGGGTTGGGTCAGACTCGGGTCAGGTTTGACATGAGGCGGGTCAGATCCCGGGTCAGGTTTGGCATGAGGCAGGTCAGACCCAGGTCGGGTTTGACATAAGGCGGGTCAGACCCGGGTTGGGTTTTGACCCAAGTGGGTCTGACCCGGGTCAGGACCAAACCCAACCCAACCCGACCCATTAAGACCCCTAATTTATATATTTTATATATTGTGTATATAGCTATATCAGCAAATTTATAATAGCATAATTTTATATAAGGTCTTACAAACTATCCCTTAATTTGTTATACAGGCATATTTGCCTGCGAAAATTTTAAAATTTTAAACTTTTTAAATAAAACCTTAAATATTAATTTTAGCTATATACTTTCTAAGTAAAAAATATAATATTAGTTCTGTTTTATCAACTTTATTATAAAATTTTTTTAAAATTATTAAAAAACTTTGGTGTAATTAAGTTTAAAGTTTTTGTTTTGGAACTTTTACTATGGAATTTTTTCTTTAGGTCTTCTCAAATTTTATATGTTCCCGTCTATAAAAAATTTTCACTTCTAATACAAGTCTTAATTTTTACAAGTAAATCATAAAGTCAAATAATAAAAGTTGTCATCCTTTATATATAAACTACAATATTGTATAGAAACTATATTTTTAGAACCAATATTTAAAGAATTTGCCAAGATATTGTAAAATATTTTTTTGGTTAAAAAATTTCTTTAAAATTTAATATTTTCAGCTTATAAGCAACATAAACTTTTTGTCTTATAATATAAATTTAAATAATTCAAAAATATAAGGGCAGTGTCATTAATCACCTGATTATTTTTTATCAGAGACCTACCCCCCTCCCTCTTCCTTAATATATAAATAGTCAGGTTCTTATATATAATTTTAACTTTTTTTACCCCCCTCCCCTCCTAAAAAATCACC
This sequence comes from Gigaspora rosea, assembly GCA_003550325.1. Taxonomy (NCBI): domain Eukaryota; kingdom Fungi; phylum Glomeromycota; class Glomeromycetes; order Diversisporales; family Gigasporaceae; genus Gigaspora; species Gigaspora rosea. The sequence continues at coordinate 64,578 of QKWP01001810.1, read as the reverse complement.
TGATTTTTGTTACTCCCCTAATCCTTGTTATTAAATATTATAACACCAAATTTTATTTAAATATTTTAAATGATTAAAAAAATAGATCAGAGGTATATTTATAGTAATTTTGCAGGCAAATTTGCCTGCGAACTAGTACAAACTAAGGGATAATATAGACAAAATATTTTGTAATATATTTCAAAATATTTTGAAATATTAAATTTTCAAAATATTTTAAACGTAGGTTTAAAATATTTTGAAAATAGTTTCAAAATATTTTGAGCCCACTTTTGAAATATTTTAGGACTAAAAAACTAAGCTAGATTAGTATATCTGTAATCTGAATCACACATTGGACTAATATTTTCAAAATAGTTCGAATCTTACATGATGTACAAATTTTGTACTACAAGATCAGAATAGATCTTTTGTTTATAATTAGATTTTCTATTTTTTTTTTGTTTTTTTGTTTTTGTTTTTGTTTCAATTTTTTTGTTTTTATTTTGTTTTTTCAATTTTTTATTTATTTATTTATTTTTATTTCAGCACTTTACAAGAACACCTTTGCAAAAAAACAAACAACTTTTTGAAACCTTGTGCAAGCCAACCTAAACTTCTGACACTTCTAACAATTTGCTAACAATTTGCAAGAACACACAACTAATTTCTCTAGCAATTTCTAAATTCTTAAGAACATTTTTTTAAAACAATAAAGATTTAGTTAGAGCTTTATTTATTTTTTCTTTTAACATAATTTTTTTGTTTTTTGGTTTTTTTTTAAATTTGGTTTATTAATTTATTTTATTTTGGCACTTTGTGAAAACAGAACCATTATTTCTAGCAATTTGCAAAAAAACCAACTCAGACTTTTTTGGCATTTTATGACTTTTTTGGTATTTTGCAAGAACATTAATCTAGCTTTTAAATTTTTAAATTTGCAAAAACATGAACACTTACTTTAGAAAAATAAAGATTTGGAGCTTTATTTATTTTTTTATTTAGTTTGCTTAAATTTTTTGTTTTTTTTGTTATTTTTTTTTTACTTATTTTTTAATTTATTTTAGAAATAATATAATGTTTACCATAGGTGATTATCACCTTGATCTACAATGCATAAATAAAAATAAATTATTTTTATCAAAACAAACAACTAAGCTTTTAATATTAGGGTTAGAGTAATGGTTAGGAATTAGAAAGGTGCTTTATATATAGTAAAATTTTGCAAAGAAGTTTTTTTTTTGTATAAAAAAAAGCAGTTTCATAGACAAATTTCTAGATTAGAAGCAATTTTTAAAAATTCTTTGTTTTTGTTATACAAAATTTGATTTACATATTACATCTGATCCTAAATTTTAATTGGCTATTGTACTACAGGTGATAATCACCTGTGGTGTATATTAGAATTCTCCTTTATTTTATTTTATTTATTTCTGACTTCTTCAACACTTTGTGACTTTTTTGGCATTTACAAGAATACTAGCTTTATCTTCTCTGGTCTTTGCAAGAACATACTAGATTTCTCTACAATTTGAAAGAACACCAATACTTTTGAGAACTATTTTTTATTTTTTTTTATTTTTCTACTATTTTTAAAAAGTATTTAGAAAAGAGAACAAAACAAAAGTATAGCCAAAACAAAAGAAATAGCTAAAGTGAAAATAATAGTTAAAATAAAGAAGTAAAGATAATAGCCAACTGCAGGATAAGCAAAAATCATTGTATAGGACTAGTTTTTGTATATAGTACTATAGTAATAGAATTAAATATGACAAAGTGCAAAAGTAGTTTAAAGTATTTGTAATAATATAAAAATATTACTATATAATAATGTAATATATAATAAAATATGTAATATTAATTAAAAATGTATATTTAATAAATATAAAATATACAGTAATGTATAATAATAATAAATAAATAATGAGTTTACTAAAATGCACCACTGGTGCCAATACTACTATGATTTTTACCAATCATATTTTTTAAATATAGTATAATATAAAGATCTTATTTAACATAAATTTTTGCTATTTTGCTACTTTTTTCAAAAATACCTTCTAACTTAAAATTTTATTTATGAACCCCTTTTTTTTTTAAAAAAAAATTTTTTGTGAAATTTCACTATATACTATACTTCACCTAACCCCTAACTATTAACTCTCACTTAACTCCAATTTTTGTTTATTTTTTTTGTTGATTTATATATTACACTATATACTTGTGTTGAATACTAGTAGTGCGTTTTAGTAAACTTGATAAACAAATATAATATTTTATATTAAGTTGCAAAATTTTGCGAAATATTGCAAAAACCTATAAAAAAGCATGATTATGCAAATATGTTAGCATTTATTTATTTTTTAAAAAAGCATGATTATGCAAATATGTTAGCATTTATTTATTTTTTAAAAAATTTCCAAAATTGTAAAAATTTGCAAAGTCTTGCAACTATTTAAAAATAGTACCAAATATGCAAAATATTATATTTTGTGACTTATAAAGAGATTAATTAGATAGATGGTTGCATTTTTTTATTTGGTCTACTTTGCAATATTTTGCAATATACTGTATTTGCATGTAATAGCAGGCTGTGGCATTATTTCAAGCCTTGGCCCAAATTAAGCTTAATTTAGGCTGAAATTCATAATTTCGCCTTTGCACATTATTATGCACAAATACAATATTTCAAAAGAGTTTTACTAAAATGCACCTATAGTGTTTTACATCACATTACACAAAACTATTAGAATAGCCATAAAAATTTAAGATCAGGTGTAACAAAAATTTCATTTTTTTGTTTATTTTTTAAAAAAATATTCATATCTCAAAATTTTGCTTATGAAATCACCTTTGGGGCTCTAATAAAAAAATTTTTTGCTAAATTTTGTATATACTAATGCCCAGATAAAATCCTAGCCCTTACTCTAACACTAAAGCAATTAAAATTTATTTTTTTGTTTTTAATACACAGATTTGCAAATCTAATTTATCTATGGTAGTAAAAAACCATAAGTGTGTTATAATATTTGTTTCAAAATATTTTGAAATAAATTTTGTAATATTTCATAATAAATTTCGAAATATTCTAAGATTTTTGAAACAATACAGGCTATAATAACTTATATAAGATTGAATATATATAATTCACTGATATAAATAGAAAAATTAAAATGACTATCTCTTAAAACTATCTAGCAGAAACATTTGACTGCTTAAATAATTTTTAAAAATTTTTTTAAGTTTTTTTAAAATTTATTTAAGCTTTACCCCTCTATTTATTGAATAAATTAAAAATATTTCTTTTATAAATAATATATTTAAATTTTATTATTCTATCCTTAATTTTGATAAAGAAATTACATTTTTAATAAAACTTATTTTTTAATTTTACTAATAAAATTTTAAAAAGTTTTTTTAAAATTTTATATATTCCTGAAGAAAAATTTTTAGTTACTATTAAATAAAGTTTAAATTTTGCTTAATAAATTATAAAATCAATAATAATAAAAGTAGTTTATTTTTAAATTCTCTATAACTTTGAATTAAGTTAATAGGGGTTAAATCTTAAATTTTTATTAAGCAAAACTAAAAAAAAAGAAAAAAATTTTAAAAATTAAAATTGTTTTTAAAAATTTATAAAATTTTTTATAAGCAACTTCAAAGTTTTTAAAATATTAAGCAAATAAAAAATAAGTTTTTTTTTTTAAGTTAGAGTATGCTGCTATAGGTGGGAGTCTTTTATTCAAGTATGTTGACCTTGGCAACTTCTACAGGCTCCCAACATTTGTTACATTAATGAGAGTACAACTAGCCACACATACAACTTTTGGTTGTCTAATTTAAGTAGTCCGCCCAAATGTTCTATACTAGCTGCCATACCTGCAACCCAACTAGAGGATTGCCTATTTAAACCCTCTGGTCCAAGCTTCACCTGTTAGCTCCACTTGTATCACTAGGTCAGCTCTCTTGTACATTAGCTAAAAATAAGTTTTACTAGTATATAATTATAGTTTTTATTTAAAAAAAATTATAATATTTTTATTTTTAACAAAAATATAAATTTATAAAATTTAAATAAGCAAATTTGCCTGCTTAGCTAGACAGTTTAAAGAATAGTTAAATCGTGACAAATAATAATATAACTATTGTAGAGTTATACTATATAATAATAAATTTGAAATCAATACATAACAGTTATTTATTTTTGTATTATATATTATATTCATATATAAAATTATTTTATACAGTGCAGAGCAGCTAAAGATATCTATCCACTTTTTTTAAAAAAGTGACAAATTTGAGATTATATAATCAAATATGATTGGCTAATTTTTGTATAATAAATTCTAATTAGTTAAAAATATAGTCAACTCTTTCTATTCCAACCAGCCAGACTGCTGATTTTTATTATATAAAAATTTGAAAAAGTTCAGTTTTCAAAAAGTTACTATATTGCTAATTTGAACTTTATAATAAAATTTACAAATGTTCTAGAAATTTTATTCGGTCTAAAAAGAGTTTAAAAGTGTTTGGATTAGAGAAGGATCAAATTAGAGAAAGGCAACTGTATATATAAATATTTGTTTTATATATTTAACATCAAATTTTTGATTATATATAAAATTAAACTCTAAAAACTTTTAATTTTATAATAAAAATAAAAATCTATTCTAATAGAATTGTAACTTAAACTAAAAGAAACAAATATATAAAATAGAATTTTTAAAAATTATTTGTTTTTAAATTATAAGCATTTTTATATTATATATATATAAAGTGAATTTTTTAGCTATTCTATACTATGCAATATATAAAAATATTAATTTTTTTTAAAAATAAATAAATAAAAATAATTATTTCTACCAAAAAAGGATCTACAAAAATCAGCATAAGTAATATCAAAAAGTTAGATTAAACTATTTTATGTTATATAAAAATGTAATCATACTGATATATAATAAAATTTTTTAAAAAAATATAATAAAACTTTAAGATATTGCTAATCAAAATTTAGTAATTTGGCTGTTTTTTATAAAAAGTTGGTTTAAAAATCTCTGCACTATATTATTGATAAATAATTAAAATAAGATGAGTATTATTTTTTGTCGCAAATAGTAACTTTGCACAAAGTTGATTTTTCATTTTAAATTACATAAATTTTGAAATTCTAAACAAAATTTTTTTTAATTTAAATTAAATTTAATATTAAACCAACTACAAAATTTTTTTTATGAAATTATAACCTGCACTAATTGATAGAGGTTGTTTTTATACTAATAATTTTAGAAACTAGTAGTTCTATTATGTGAAACTGATAAGATAGAAAGAAATAAATAATAAAAATAGACAATTGAAACAGTTAGACTTAAAAAAATTATTTTTTAAAAATTTAAAAAAATAGGATAGCAAATAATGCAAAATAAAAATAAACTTTGCAAGACCTTATTTTAGATTTATTAAATCTAGTTTTTATTTTCTAAATCATTTATAGATTATTACTCAGAAAAATTCGAATTTACTAATAAGATTTTAAATTTTCTATAAAATATGCTATAGAAAATAATTAAATTTGGTTCTAAAAGAATTTTGAGTACAATTAAAATTTATCACAACTCTTTTCAATGATCACTCGCACCAAATTTTTCAAGAAAGCTGACCTACGAAAACTATTCAGTTATTATATGTAACATGAACAAAACTTCACTTTCAGCAGCTGGGGCTCAAGGCCATTCACTGAGTGTTTGGTTTCTATGGAACCAAAAGCGGTCATTACTGAAATAGAGTTGAAAAAGATGACTCACCTAAGCAAGGCCTCTTAGCAGAAGTCTGGAAAACTACTAAGCGAAGAAGTAGTAGCTAGTTTTGTCAAGGTTTTTGAATGTGAAAATATACAAAAGTGCTTGGTTAGATATTATATTCTGTATAGCATAACTCTTTCAAGTCTTTATAACTTGGTATACTTCCCTCCCACTCCTTTGGTATTTTCAAAATTTCAACAATGTGGGCATTTTGGTTTACCTCCTCCAAAAGATCGGTGTTTACTCCTTCCAAATCGGGAACGTCTACCGGTTTGGTGTTGACGTCATGAGTGGACCATTACGCTATGATGTAAACAGTAATTGACGTGTCAGTGATGTTTTGGACCGTACGAAGAAATTTCTTACAAACTCTGCTACAAGACGATTTTTCTTTTTGTTTTGTTTTCTTTTTTTCCTAAGCATATAATACTAGAGTAGAGTTTCTATACAGTATTATATAATTTTTATATTTTATATATTTCATTTCGTAACTGTCAGGATTAGTCTTTTCTTTTTTTTTCTCATCTTGTTTCTTTTTTATTTTTGTTTTGTTTCTTGGTAATTCGTTTAGGTTTAGTAGTATCTCTCTTTTTTATACTTTCCTTTAGACTTCATTTTAAATTTTTTTTTTCTTATATTGGATTTTGAGTAAAATTATTCTACCATTGAAGCTAGGTAAGAAGGATTTAAAGAAAAAGGCGGTCCTTAGCAGCCATTCGGTGAATACAGAATACTTGCAGTGAGTTGCGGGTACCTGTAGAAGAAGAACTAGTTGTCATGGCAGGTCGCACCTGGGTACTTCGGTATCGAGTGAGTTTTTATTAAATAAGGAGAATTTTAGTTAGTAGCCGGAAAAGTATAGTATAGCATTATAACTTACCGTAACTAGAATAATTTAAATACATTAAAACCTTTTTAATAAAAGCAGGGCTGCTGGTTTAAAAAAAAAATTAGAATTTTGAGTATTTTTTTGAATTTTTTAAAAGGATAAAATTGTTAATAGAGAGCATATATATTTAAATAAGGATACCAAATTTTAGCATCAACTTTAGCTACAACTAGAGATGTGCTATATATAAGATTATGGTTATATAATATGATGTAAGCTACTTAAATTTTGAGAATGCATATAGATGTTATATAATTTTGATCCAAAATTTGATAATAAATTTGATTACATCTTTTAAAAAAATTATTAAATAACTATTATTGCTTCATAAATTAGCAAATATTTACAAACAACTTGGTTAATTAGTCTTTTTAAGAAGCATACATATTATATTAAACTCTGTAATTACTAAGTTTTATAAACTAAATTCAGCTTAAGTTAATTTCAAATTACAGTTACACTATATCTATTTTCTATATACTTATAGCTTAATATAGCTAAAAGCACATTCAAATATATTATTATTAATTAATAAACAGAGTTAAGTATCAAAATATATAGCATATTTTAGTAATTAATATAGGCTTATATCAAAAAGTATATTTTTTTATAAATAATTACTAATAAACTTTACACTAATAAATAATAAAAAATAAATGTTTAAAAATAATTAAGAGGTGAGGCCACACCAATTTAAATCTATATTTAACATAACTCTCTCCCCTCTCAATTGAGCAAATTATAGGAGGAGTTAAAAAATATATATACAGTTGCCTCTCTCTAATCTGAACCTCTCTAAACCAAACACTATTAAACTCTCTCTAAACTGAACAAAATCTCCTAGAACATTTGTAAATTTATTATAAAGTTCAAATAAGCCATATAACTTTTTGAAAACTGAACATTTCCAAATTTTTACATAGTAAAAAAAAGCAGTCCCAGCAGTTCAGATTAGAGAGAGTTGACTATATATATATAACACTTAGATTTAAATTTCACCTTTTCATATTACTAAAATGAGCCCATACAGTAAGATCCCCAAAATTAGAGTAGCTACATAATGCAGTCATGCTAAACCTAGGAACATTATATAAGTTAGTTAAAAATAATTAGTAAAATTTTATATATCATAAGATTTTATAAAATTTTATTAATAAAATTTTAAAATTTTTATAATACACAAATTTTTATTAATTAATTCTAACTTTATACACTAAGTAAACATGTTAAGTATTTAAAAAAACATCAAATCAGATATTTATTTTTATTTTTCTTGAAATTTAGAAAATCAATGCATAATTTTGAATTTTTGATCAAAAAAGTCAAAATTAAGCATCTTTTCTTCAAATTACAAGTAAAATAAAAACAATACTGCTAATTTATTATATTTTTAGACTCTAAACAAGTTTACCTAGTAAATTGAACAGAATTAATTAGTAAATTTTATGAATAATAAGATTTTATAGAATTTTATTAATAAAATTCTATAAAATCTTATTATTCACAATATTTTACTAATTAATTCTAATTTATTGCACTAAATAAACTTGTTCAGAGCCTAAAAATATATTAGAATAGCAGTACTATTTTTATTTTACTTGAAATTTGGAGAAAAGATGCTTAAATTTGACTTTTTTGATCAAAAATTCAAAATTGTGCATCTATTCTCCAAATTTTAAATAAACTAAAAATATTTCTACCAATTTGATGTATTTTTAGGTGCTGTACAAGTTTGCTTGTGCATTAAGTTAGAATTAATTAGTAAAAGTTTGTGAATTATAAGATTTTATAGAATTTTATTAATAAAATTTTATAAAATTTTATGATTTACAAAATTTTACTAATTAATTCTAACTCTATGTACTAAGTAAACTTGTACAGCATCTAAAAATATATTAAATTGGCAAAATTGGGTTATTTTACTTGAAATTGAAAGAAAAGATGCTTAAATTTGATTTTTTTTTTATCAAAAATCCAAAATTATGCATCTATTTTTCAAATTTTAAATAAAATAAAAATAACTTTACTAATTTGATTTATTTTTAGGTGTTAAACATTTTTACTTAGTGTATAAAGTTAGAATTAATTAATAAAAATTTGTATATTATAAGATTTTATGAAATATTTTATGTTTACTAATTAATTCTAACTTTATGTACTAAGTAAACTTGTTAGTACCAAAAAATTCATATAAGTATATTCAAACTCAGAACAGTCTGTATAAAATTTAGAGTCTAAGTCTGGTCTGATTCTGAACTGAACCCGAACTAGACCTATTTCAATTCTGGGCCAGACCAGAATCAGACCTAATTATATGTTGTTTAAATTCCTTCTCCTCTCTCTAAAAAATTTTGAATTTGTTATATTAAACAAAGAATTAAATTGGAGTAGCCTAAACTGCAAATAAATTGCTTAAAATAATCAATATTTTATAATAAACAAACCAGAATTTAATATAAAATTTCTATAGTATGTAAATAGGGCTTTTCTATATATAAAATTATTTTTTTTCTAAAAAGACTTTTTATGATTTTAATTAAACTTTGCAAAGCTGACTTTCTAATTTTGATGATAGTTAAATTATTAAATTGCATTAGTATATCATATAATATGAGTATTTATTAATTGTTTACTATAGGGTTTTTTTATTATGATCTGAAATATATACATTAGGTAAGTATTTTTAGTACAGCTCTGTGCAAATTTTTAAAAATAACAATTATTAAAAATTAATGCAGATCTGCGACCCTGTTAGCGGTCATTGATGAAATTTTTTTTAATTTTCTGTACAGATTTAATTTTCTGCACATATCTTTAACAATTAATAATTCAGTAATCTGCACAAATTGTAAAAAGTAACAAAAAAGCGAATAATAATAAATTACTATATGCTCTAAATATTAAATGCTAGCTAATTTTTCATATATTAAAAAAATAATCTATATGCTCTAAATATTAAAAGCTAGCTAATTTTTTATAAATTAAAAAAATAAATTTGAATATTCATATATTTTATTAATAACAATTTAATTTACTATACAAATACATATTTTGGTCGATTATAAATTTTACAAAAATAATAAAAAAATAATATATTTTTATTAAAAAAAAAATAGCAAAACATATTACAAGAGATACCACAAAAACGGCTTAGAAACACTATACAAATACTACAAAAACTCTATACAAACACTATATAAACTCTATAAAGACATCATTGCATGAATACCATAAAGACACACCACTGCACACCACACAAACGCTGTAAAGATACCATATGAACGCCGTATAGACACTATACAAAAAAAAAGTTACTGATAAGCCAAAAACAAACCAACTAAAAAAACCAAAATTCAAAGCCTAATACATACCAAAAAAGAAACAGAAATACAAATGACAAAAGAGTTCTACCCAACAGACTAAACAAAAGAAGCACCAACTAATGCCGTATAGACACTGTACAAAAAAAAAGTTACTGATAAGCCAAAAACAAACCAACCAAAAAAACTAAAATTCAAAGCCTAACACATACCAAAAAAGAAACAGAAATACAAATGACAGAAAGAGTTCTACCCAACAGACTTAACAAAAGAAGCGCCAACAATGAAGGAAGCACCATGAAAGGAAGTACACCAATTGGACAATACCAATAATAAAAGAACCACTGACAAAGAAAAAACACTGGAAAGGACAACTCCAACGGCAAAGTACTAAAATGGGCAGCTCTAGTGATGAAAAATCCACAAAACAAATCCCTGCATACTTATTTGAAAATGCAAAGCCCCACTATGAACCAAAAAATACTCACCCTCCTCTTCGTGATTCCCTTCTTACTGAGACCAATCCACGCTTATGCTCATTTTGCTGCAATATTCGAATATATAGTTCTGCATTAGCTTTACAAGCACCAGAATACTATATGACTCCAACGACAAAAGAAGTACTGAAGTGAATGGCTTTAATAACGTTCAACATTGAGAACACAAAAATCAAATTAAAAAAATTAGTATTGTATGATATAAAAAATAAAAAATAAAAAAAATTTTTTTTACAAAAAAACTTAACTTATATACCGTACTGATTTCATATAACTGGTAATTATCATCACCAAACGATAATATGAAAAAAACTATTAAATAAAAAAAATAAATAAATATTTTAAATCGAAAAGGAAAAAAAATTTTAATAAAATAAATAAAATACCAAAATACTTATCTTAGATACAGGAGATGAAATAAAATAAAATTAATTAAATAAAAAAAATAATTTAAAAAATAATAAAAAAATAATAAATAATAAATAAATAACAATTAAAAAAAAAATAATAAGAATTTTTAACAAAAGTAAATACGTAATAAATAAAAATAAAAAAAGCAACGAAAATTATAAAAAAAGATTAATAAAAAAAATAATAATAATAAAAAATTTTAAAAAAAAATAACAAGATAAAAAATAAATTAAAAAATACAATAAAAAAATAAAAAAATTAAAATAAATACCAGATACAGAATAAAAAAAATAAAAATTTAAAAAAAATAAATTAAAAATTAAAAATAAAAAAAAATAAAATAAAAAAAATTAAATATGAGATAAAAAAAATAAAAATTTTTAAAAAAAAATTTGTTTAAAAAAAAGAAATAAAAATTTAAAAAAAAAATAAAAATTTAAAAATAAGTAATACGTTAAATAAAAAATAATTTAATTAAATAAAAAAATAATTTAATTAAATAAAAAAATAATTTAATTAAATAAAAAAAATAATTTAATTAAATAAAAAAATAATTTAATTAAAAAAAAATAATTTAATTAAAAAAAAAATAATTCAAAATAACGAAAATAAAAAAAAAATAAAAATTAAAAAAAAAGAGGTGTTAGAAGATTGATTTGGGGGAGCAGGGCTAAAAAATTGGACAAAAATAAGTGAAAACATTTCCATAGGCTAAAAAACCACTTCACACTGATTTTAAAATAATGCCATGACCTTTTTGGCATCCACAAACTAAAATCTTTTGCACAAGTTCAAAAGCAAGTTTGACCCATTTAAAACAAAATAAATTTTAAATAAATAAAAAAAAATATACATTATTAAAATAAAAAAAAAGTAGTGTACATACAGTATGTACGTGCATATATGAAAATAAAAGTAAATTCTGGTTATTCCTTATTATAGGAATAACTAGAAATTTACTTTTTATTCCCACCATCGTTTTAACATAAATTTTGAAAAATAATATGCATGTAGAGGGTAATATCATTATATTAATAAAGATCTTCTTGTAGAATTTTTCTTTTTAAAAAAAAAAGTATAAAAAAATGTGACATGTTTGTTTATTTATTTATTTATTTATCAGTTTGTTTTGTTTATTGTTTTCTCCCTGTGTTCTTACCAGCAGGTAAGTATCATAGTTATAATTTTGAAAATTATCGCAGATTATAGTAGACGGTGTCTATTATAATCTGTGAAGATTATACTTTTTAAAAATCTGTACAGATTTTTGATAACAAATTTGCGAAGAACTGCAAAAATCTAAATTTTAAAGATCTTTGCAATTTTTAAGCAAGATTTTGTACTTATTTGATAAATTTGAAAATACTACAGATTATTAATGATTCTATTATAATCTGCGAATATTATATTTTTTAAATATTTTTACAGATTTTTGGCAAAAAATCTGCGAAAAACTGCAAAAATCTAAATTTTGAAGATCTTTGCAATTTTTAAACAAAATTCTGCACTTATTTGATAAATTTGAATATTATTGCAGACTAGTAATATTTTTATTTTCCCGATGTAGTATTCCACTTTTATAAGGCAATTAGTAAAAATGTACCAATTTTTACTAGAAATTTTGACTGTTTAACTGTGGATTATCACTTAATATATTTTAAAATTGGTTTAAAGCTATTCATTATATCATATTTTTATAAGTATTATAAGAATTGTATAATATATCATGTGATATTATATTATATAATATAATACATATCAAATATAAATTAATTCATATATTTTGCTATGGCGATATTTAAATTTTTTATTTAAATTTTAGGAAGTTACTGTTCTTTTTATGATAAAAATAGATTTATATTAAATGATCTTTACTTAAATTTTTGCAGATTAAATTAACAAAAATTAGTTGCATACTAATATATTTGATTTATATTTGCCAAATATCTATTGTATATTAGTACTATATTGTATAATAAACAACAAGATCAGTACAAAAACATCTATTAGTTGTATATTAAAATCAAATTTTTGTAATTTCCAAATCAACTTATGTTACAACAAAATTCTAAACTAATACAGTTGGATAGAAAATTCAAATTCCACTTAATCCCACTTAATAGATAAATTGATTTAAAATTAATTTAAAATTTAGTAATTATTAAATTATTAAAACAAATAAAATTAAATTCTATATATTTTGCCAAATCATTCTATACTATTGTTTAAGGTACAAAAATATTTAAAATGTATTTGAAAGCTTTTAAATTTTTCAATAGTACATCTTTTAATCAATATAGTAAAACCTTTATTTTATTATACAAAAGAATTATATTTTTATATTAAAGCCATTGAAGATCTATTAAATACAACTATTAAAACTACTAAAAATTGTTGGTCAAAACACATTTAGCTTACAAAAGCTTAAAAATTAATAATCAAATTTGCTAGTACAATAGTATTGCTTTGCAATTTGTTTTAAGATGTGTTAAACTATATTGGCTTTCAGGATTTTGAGATAAAATATATAATTTAATACAAATTTAATATATTTAATTTACTATATACTGTAGTTATGTTTTTACAATTATTTATCAAAAAATTAGACAACTTGTCAAGAAGAATTTTTTAATTTAGTTGTAACAAAACCAATTCATTGCTAATAAACTTCTTAATCAATTTCAAGTTAATTTATTTTAATAACTATACAAGTTTCAAATTGGATAATATTTTTTCAAAATTATAAGTAGGGTTTGGAATAGGCCAGGCTAAGCCTGTGGGTTTGCAGGTTTGGCAGAGTTTGGATCAAAGTCGGGTTCAATATTTTGACCCATTATAAAATGGATCAGATTTAGACCAGGTTTATTAAATACTAGGCTTGGGTTAGATTTTGGAAATAGGCTTGCGGGCCTCATAGGCCCTTATATATAGGATAACTTTCTCGTGATTGGTCAATTTTATACAATTGGATTTATACAGTTTAGATAGTAATGCACTTAGTCCTGAAAAAAAATGGTCTGAACCAGTCCCAGGACCGATAAGAACCGTGGGACCATTGAAAGGACCGGTTCTGGACCGGTCCTTATAAACAAACAGTGATCTTTGAATAACCCAATCAAATTGTTTGATCAGGTGTAATACAGAACATCTGATTTTTCTTTACATCTGACAATAGTAATTATGTAATTTTGACCAGAAAATCCATTTCAATCTTTGGCAAAGTGAAATAAATATAGATATAAACTGGCATTTTAATTTGAATCAAAAATCTTGAAATTGATAAAAAAGTGACAGAGATGGGTTTTCCCAGTCCATGCCCCAAATTTTTAAAAGGACCGTTTGAGGACCGAGAATGGACCAGACCAGATCAAAGATTCTATTTGTAACGGTCTTACTAGGACCAGGACCAGACCGGACCGGACCAGTGCATCTCTAAGTTTAGAGTACTTTTACCTCTATCATTGTAAATTTTTAAAAAAAATGTAATTGCCATTTATGTAAAATCATTTACTTATCATTATGACACAAACCAAGTTTAGTTTTTTCTCTTTTTTTAACCAACTTAGTGTATTTTTTCGCTTACACTTTATTTTGTATACATAATACTACTATAATACAATTAAAGACTCTTCGTGAACAAAGCTTGAGTATCTTGTGTATCTTTGGGATTTACCCTACCTGGATATACCTCACTTAGAGATAGTTCGTAGCTAGGAAAATAGTAACATACAATAAATATATATGTTAAAGCTTTAATTAACTTACAAATGTACGACTAACTTGTTTGAAAAAAGAGCTTAAAGATAATATATAGTAACTTTTAAATAAAATTAGATTAAAATAAATTGCAATACTTAATGCTTTACTAAATATAAAGAAGTATTTGGTAAGTAACTTTATTTTTCAGAATCTTGATATTAATAAGTCCAAATATTTTTTAGTAATATTTAAGAACATAATAAAAAACTTGTTTATTTAATTTTTTTAAAAAATAGGTTCTATATTATTCATTTATACTTTATATTTAAAATAGGTTTATTACAATATAAATGGTATTCTTCATTATTGGTTTTTAATTCTTTTTAAGTAGAAGTGTTTAATTTTTCATTCCTATAATTAAAAAGAGTGAATTTTGCTTCTGAAAAAAGTTGTCAAAGTTTAGATTGAGCATTAACTTTGTCTAACAAAACTAATTCTTTTTCTACTAAATCCTCATAATTAACATTACTTTGGAGTAAGTATATATTACAGAAAATTATAACTATTGTTTTATGTTGTTGAAAATTTTTTATATAATTTTATATAATGATTATTTTTTACTTATAATACTGTACTGTATTATTATCATTATATCGATATTATTTATAATAAATTTTGATTGCCAGTTGTTATATGATCTGCAAAGTTTAATTTATGTGATCAACTAATCACAAGAAAGTTATTCTACATGCGTGCCAATAACATCTACTTAATTACTAGGACCAGTTGTGTTTGGTTGGGCCAAGTATAGTTTTGAAGTGATCCGGCCTGGCCCAAACCTGAAACTTTTTACTGGGCTAGGCACAGACTTAGACTTATAAAATTTCTTTGGGCTTGGGCTTAAATTTGAAGAAAGCTGGCCCGATCTGGCCCATTCTGAACCCTAGTTATAAGTAATCAAAAAATTTTATAAGCAAATTAGTTTTATAAATAGATAATATAAATTATTACAAATGTAAAAAATAAAATTGGCTCACAAAAGTAGCTGTCATTCCAATAATTATATTTGTAGTAATTAATATATAATAGCTAGAATAAATGTAAATATAAAATTACTTTAATAACTGTATTTGCAATAATTAATTTAGCCAGAATAAATGACTAGAATATATGTTCTGTATCAATTAAAATTTTGTCAATTTTTAATTAATATGTGCCATTTATTAATTTTTACTAGTTGAAGAATAATCAAGTCTTTTTTTTTTCTCTCCACCATCCTAAAGGTTCTTAGACACCCTAAAGGTTCTTAGACACCTTTTAGGATCTGTTATATCTCTTAAAGACAAGAGTTATTATTTTGCAAAGATTAACAGATAGTACAGTGATCTTTAAATTCTTTATTGTACTTGTGAGATAGCTTATACTCTATCAAGTCCATTATTTGATAACCTAGGTTTCTGGCCCTGCAGTATAGAATTCCCAACTTTGAGTTTTGTAGTTCTTTAATTTTATATAATCTACAAGCCAGATTATCTTGTTTTTTAAATTTTTAATGTTCTTAGCAGTTAGACCTATTAACTTTAGATCCAGCTTTCTCAATGTTTACATTATTTGTTAACAGATTACTTGTTATCTAGTTATTACTAACTTTGTAGCTATGCTAGTAACTGCCTTTCAACTATAGTTCTGGTAGAGTTTTTGTTATCCTCTAAACTCAAATTTGCGATCTTGCAATTGCATTGTTGCTTGATTTCTCAAAAGTTAGTTTTGTGCTAGCTCATTTTTTTGACACTATATTCCCAACAAAATGTTTCATCTGCAGCAGACAGAATCCTCTTTTTTTGATAGAACATATTTTCGAAAAAATATTTTACTAACACAACATATTTTAGAATGAATGTTTTTCTGATATAACATGTTTCTGATATCTTTTTTAACAAGATCTAAAATTTCATTTAAAAATAATTATTGGTTAGTTTCAAGAATAGTAATACATGCTCAACACATCATATAATTAAGCTTTTGGCCAAATTAGGGTTAGAGTTAGGGCTAAATTCGGGCTAGGTAATAGTATAATTTAGGCTAAGTTGTTAGTGCTAGTAAACAAATGATTTAGTTGCATGATTTCACGTAATGTAATGATCACTGGGTTTATTATTCTTGTTAGAAAAAGTGCATTCAATAAAACTTAGTATTAGAGAAAAGTCATATTAAAAATATGTCATATTAAATAAATATTATGTTGAAAATATAAGATGTCAAGAAAAGAGGATATTAAAAACATTGTATGTTAAGGAAAGATTCTGACAATAAAAAGTACTGTAGGTAAAACATTCTGTTGAAGATATAGTATTAAAAAAATAAGCTAGCAGGAAACTAACTTTTGGGAAAATATACCATAATTTGTGATTGTGATTCCAGAGCACTAACCACTGTGCAATGATCCATAGATCTTCTAAATCAATTTTTAATACATTTAGAAATTAAATTTATTGTATTTAATAAATTCAATTTAAATAACAAATTTTATTATTACAATATAAAGTTAAACTATAGTCTTTTAGATCTAAATAGAGTTCCCAACCCCAAACTTGACAGACTACCACCAAAAAACACTAATACACCAGAACACTCTCTTCTAAAACTTCTTAAATCCCTTCAATTCTATAATACATACAGACTTTTCTTTCCTTTAACTCCAATATTTTCCTTTATACATGACAACAGCCATAGCAGAATTGACCAAATATGGACTAACATTCATATTACACTCTTAGACTACGCTGATATACTATCTAACCCATTTACCTCAACTGATCACTCAATAGTATCTCTCGAATTAACAATTAACTTACCTAAATAAATCTACAACCCCTCCAAACAAGAATTAAATATCAAT
>QKWP01001810.1:3592-42648 GCA_003550325.1 Gigaspora rosea | reverse complement strand
AAAAAAAAAAAAAAAAAAAAAAAAAAAAAAAAAAAAAAAAAACTATAGTCTTTTTATTTATAAAAAATAAATCAGAAACCTTTATATTGATAAGTTGAATAAAAAGATAAATTAGAAAATCTTTATATTGATAAGTTGAATTTTATTAACAAAATAATAACTTCAAGAATTGTTTTATACCTTCATTATGTTCAAAATATTTTTAGCTTTTTTACAAAAAATTCATAGTTGGACCTTTCTATAATTACAAGTTGTTTGCTTTTTATTTTGGTAATTTTATAATGATGTGACTATCAATAAAATCCTTGCTATAGTCACATGACCAAAGGCCAATAAGTAATATATTTGTACATATAGTCTGGTGCATAAAGATTTGTACCTCAAATAGCTTTGATTCAAATATTTTTTGTACAAATTAATTTTTGATTTTTTTAATTTGATATACTTATTAGGTTACCAGATTAATAAAAATAAAATTATTTTTATTATTTTATTGATAAAATAAAAAATTTATTAATAGTAACGTTTTTTAACAATATTTACTATATAATTTACTATTAGTATCCATAGTAATTTATATATACGCGTATATGGTAAAAAAAATCAAATTACCGTAAAGTCCCGAATATAAGCAACCCCCGAAAATAAGCAACTCCCTCATTTTGAGATCAAAATACTAAGAAAATAAAATAAGCAACCCTGCTAAACATATATAAAATTTATTATAAACTTTATTGGACATTTATATATAAGGTATATTGACCAATAAAATTGAATATTTTAAAGTCCCAAATTTAAGCAACACTTTGAAAAATTTGGCTAAAATGGGTGGCTTAGGGGGTTGCTTATATTTGGAACTTTACGGTACTTTACTTTAAAGCTTAATTTCTTCACAACTAGTGATTCAATTTTGTTCAAATTTTAACTATATCTTTATTATATGCACATTAATGCACTTGCGTTACAAGCTCATAGAACTGCATATTGGTTGCGAAAATATTTAAAATATCATTTTTTTTAAAAAAAATTTCATTTTTTTCTTGAATACAGCAAATTGTACATGCAGAATTACTAAAATAAAACAATGTTAAACCAATAAAAATAATATAATAAGTTAGATTAAAATCTATTTTATTTGATATTAAAAAATTTTTAATAATTAATCAAAAATATAAAAACCTTTACTAAGAGTTAAAATTATAAAACTTTTTGAGGTACAAATCTTTATGCACTGGACCATATTTAAAATATTATTAAAAAATTAAAAAAGTTTGATAATAAATAACTTTTGATCCAGTAGCCAATTTGGATAAAATGACCATTAAAGTGTTTGACTCAATAAGACAATTTTAAATAGTCTAAAATAGTTACAAAATGCTGAAATCATAAAGAATTTTTTACTTATATATTTAAATTTAATCAATTTTTAACTATGCAAAGTGATACATATTCTTAACAATCACAGGAACTTGTAATTAAATTTTAATGATCTAGGGCCATTAGAATCATCTTATTGAGACAAACATTTTGGTATTTGTTTATCCAAATTAGACTACTGCATCAAAAGTTATTTGCTGTTAAACATTTAAGAATTTTTAATAAAAAATTTTAAATAATGAATATAAATATTGGCCAATCAAATGTTATAATCCATATTTAGTCAAAATTTGTGATTATAATAAGAGTTTATTATTAATAAAGATAATAAAAATCAAAATTTTTTTGTAACAGTGATTATAGGTAATTTGTAACTATAATGAGGTTTTTTTACTACATCAACAGATAGCAAAAACCATCTATTTTTTAGAGCGTGCCAAATTTAAGGTATGTAATACAAATTGTAATTGGTTAATATATGTATTTAAATACAAGTTCTGATTGGCTAATTATAATTTGGTTGTATATTGTAATATATTTAGTAATTTTAATAATAAATATTAACCAATCAAATCATATGCACATAATCAGACATCAATCTGATGCAAATCTTACGTTTTTGATACTCCTGCACTTATTTTTTTGATACTCCTAAATGTACTCCAAAAATTATATTACTTTTTTGAGACACAGCAATTTTAAAAAGTCACGTGACTACCACGATTAAAATCGACCAATGGAATTGAAGGTAAAATTCTAATAAAAGGCTTAAAGTTTTTTTAATCGGAACTAATTTTTTTATTATATCATTATTATTTGAATTTCTAATAAGAGTTGCAGAGATAAAAATTATCATTCCAATAGTAGTAAACACATCAAAATTGGCTTAGTGTATTACAAGATATGAGTAAAAAACTTTTCATGAATTTTTAGTTTTTTTAAAAAACTTTAAAAATTCGCAAAAATTTTGTTACTCATATCTTGTGATACACTAAGCCAATTTTGATGTATTTACTACTATTGGAAATCTCTGCAACTCTTATTAGAAATTCAAATAATAATGACATAATAAAAAAATTAGTTCCGATTAAAAAAACATCATAGTAGAAGTTGGTTTTTATTGGTTGTTTATTTTCTATTGAAAAGTACTGTTATACAAACTTTTTATATTTAGAAAATTTAATCGAATTAGAACAAGCCAAAATTTTTTATAATTAAGGTTACCTAAAATTTCGCCAGATTATTTTTTAGAAGGATAGCTTTAATATAAAGGTTTGGGATCAAGTGGGATCAAGTTTTCTACCAACTTTTACTAAAAGCGATTCTGACAATGCCAGCATGTAACACAAAGATATTACATTAAATTTTTAGCATTTTAAAACGAAACAGCTAATAAAAATCTACAGTTTTTTCGATTAAAAGTTTCTAACTTCACATGAGCAAGTTATAAAGTGTTAGATATTATCAATCAGTCAATCAGTTTTACAAAAAAACCATAAAGGGGTATCGCGAGATAATGTGAGGTTAATCTTTAGTTTTAACCAATCAAATTTTGTTATTTATAAAATGTCGATCATTTTTTTGGCCAATCAAAACAAATTTCCATCATGCTAAAAAAAACTTTAAGCCTTTTATTAGAATCTTACCTTCAATTCCATTGGTCGATTTTAATTATGGTGGTCATGTGACTTTTTTAAAATCGCCGTGTCTCAAAAAAGTATATAATTTTTGGGGTACATTTAGGAGTATCAAAAAAGTAAGTGCAGGAGTATCAAAAACATAAGATTTGCCAATCTGATTGGATGATTGTCCTGCGCCAAATTTCTGCTTTACTATAAAAGTAAATCCCTTATAACTTTTTAAAAAGCAAAATATCAAAAATCTGTCTACAAATTTGTAGTTTAGGTTACAAATAATAAATTTGTAAAAGGGATTTTTAAAATAATTACTTGTTGTAAAGTTATTAAACATTAAACAATTCTGAAAAAAATGGATGGTTTTGCTGTCCAGTACTGTATATTTAAGTTTGTTGCACAACATTGGGTGCTTATATAGAGGTGTGGCTATATGAGTGTGACTATAGAGAGGTCAGTCTGTATTCTTGATTTTATAAACAAAATGTTTTTTAACTTATTATATAATCTTTAATGTTAATTTGTTAACATAGAAAAAATGGGGTTTATTTAAAAAAAAAAAAAGTTCATTAAATAAATTTTACACTCATTAAATAATTTTTATAATATTTTTTTTCAGTGAATAAATTATAATAAATTATTAAGCTCGTTAAGTAGTTCTATAAACTCTTTTTTTCTTAAATATAATATTTAAATTGTTTAATAAAATCAAGATTATAAAGAATAGGTGACTATTAATTTTATATCGATCGCATGTTATTTAGGTCAATTAATTATTGACATAAATTGAGAAATAACATACACATAAATAGCATAGCTGCTAATTAAATTAATTTAATGTTTTTAATTGAATATGTACTAAATAGATTCAGAATCACCTTTACACTGTAAGTTAGTTCGAAATTCTTTACTGATTTGAGTGAATTTAAAATTTCGTTTCAACATATGTGTATTTAGAATCAACTTATATTGATTCTAAATCTACCAAGATTCTATTCTGACATACAACATATATAAGATAAAATATTAGAATTACTAATATATAACAAATATGTGTTCTTGTACTGATAACTTGCTTTTTAAAGCCTGATATTTTACTGATATACTACAGGTATTTGGCAAATATCGACATAAATCAGATATATATCAGTGTGTTTGTGTCCTGATATTCAACTGATATTCATTAATATGACTGTATTCCAGATTAGAGTGCATCAGAATCCTGGTTAATTGGATTAGAATTAATCAAGAACACAATACTGTTAAATATGGCCTTCTGAAACAACATAATCCAATTCAAACAAATCAACAAAACCTAGACAACTAGTATATTATATTTGGTAAGTAGATAATTTAAAGCTTCAAATTCAAGTTCTTAATTAGATGATTTTTTATAAATTTTTGACATCTAAAGACATTATTTTTAAAAGGTTCAATTAATTAACTATATAATAAGCAAAAAGAAAAAAAAAAGAATTATTATGGTAATTTATTGTAGGGATGTTTATCTTCTTTGGTAAATAAATTTAGAAATTAAAATACAAAGTATATAAAGAACAAGAGCAAGTTACAATATTTTTAATAAGAAATAAATAATTATAAAATTTAAAAAATTAAAATTATACAATAAAATACAAATAGTTAGATTATTTCTAAAATTATTAGAATTATATTATGCATCATTGGATTATCTAATACTTAACTGATACAACGATTTGAATTTTCATACACAAATCTGATCCTCCACAAGAAGGTCCAGTTAATTTTATAGGTGCAGACTTTTGATGAATTTATAATGTCAATCAGATGTAAATCATTAACATTATGCCTAGAGATCTCGCGAGATGAACTTATCATACATTTCACATGTCGCACGCGAGTAAATCGCGCGATTTCTCGCGAGCATGTAACAAAGTTAACTCTAGAAAAACGTATACATTTGGTAAACATTGATCATTAAAATTTTCTGATCAAATAATCTATCTCGCGCGAAAGTCACCGAAATCTCGGTGTGATAATTCTGCGATCTCGCGCGCGAGGTACGTACATCAAATCATGACACGTCAAAAAGCCGTGACTAACGAATGTCGTAACATTTGACCTATGTCGTAACATTTGACTTCTGTCGTAATATTTAGCGAATGCTGTGATATTTGACCTATGCCGTAACGTTACGTTCATACGGTAGCATTTGACTTATGCTGTAACATTTAACTTATGCGGTAACATTTGCTTACCGTAACATTCTTGCTTATCCCTTAATGTTTGATTTATGTTGCAACATATGACATGCTATACAAAAATATTTCGACGTTAGGATAAGAATTATATTCTGATTCACAGAAGTTTTAATTAGGTATTTTGTATTTTTAAGATAATTATCGATATCATTCCTTTTCTTCCTCCTTACATGTAAGGATTTATCAATTATTATAGTGCGAAAAAACTATTTAACCATAGAGAATAGGCACAAGGTTCAGTTACAATATGGGGTCTTTGATCTTGAACATCTGTTTAGGTTTCGCTGTTGTTTTGACAGTGCAAAACCTATAAGTGCGTAATTTGTATTATTCAACAGTTTTGCCATCTTATTTAATATAAAATTCTTTATTTTACCCTGTAAAGTGTACAAAGTGTGCTATGTAATTGTTCTTATCATTATTATCGTATGCAAATTAAATTATTAGATTAGTGTCTAATTAAAGATTTTGAATCTATTTTCATTGTTTTCAAAATTAATAATAAAATCTCTTAAGCCATGCAACCAAAATTT
This sequence comes from Gigaspora rosea, assembly GCA_003550325.1. NCBI lineage: Eukaryota > Fungi > Glomeromycota > Glomeromycetes > Diversisporales > Gigasporaceae > Gigaspora > Gigaspora rosea. The sequence goes on along the minus strand of QKWP01001810.1, from coordinate 36,864 downwards.
GGAAGCTTTTAAAAAAAATTATATTTTTTTTACATGTTTTAATAACCGGGTGGGATTTCAAAAATTTTTTATAAAATTTTATAAAATTTTACATATGAAATTTAAAAAAAAAAAGAGCCAGTCAGCTGGTCTATTTAAAAATTTCATCAACTAATTAAATTTGTATGTTCTTATTGAGCAATATATAAAAAAAATAATTGTGAAAATCAATTTGACAATCTCAATCTTTATTGCAGTAACTTTTTATATTACCATATACTGTATCTTTTTTATTGCTGTTACTTTTTCTATTGCCGTGACTTTTCATAGTTCCGTAACTTTTCATACTTCCGTGATACCGTAACTTTTCGTATTACCATAACAGATAACATTTTGAATTGCCGTAACTATTGATTAAGGTTACGACAAATTTTATCTATGATGACCTACATCGTTATGGCATTTTTGACATGACGACACGTCAATTGGGCGTAACCAAATGTCTTCAGTGTCTGCACCTATAGTTAATTTATTACTCCAAATAGTCTTATTAGCCCTTCAGTTTTTACTCAGAATAGATTTGATTGGTTGGTAAATGAAAAAAAGTAAATCTGTTTGAAGTATTTCTAAAATATAATTCTTTTCTAATACAAAATATGGCATTGAAATATAAAATAATGTTTTCATTACGAATTCCAATATTGAATAAAATATATATTTGTAATAAACAAAGTTTTTAGTAAAAACAATCCCAATTTACCAGATTATATCCATCTTGATAATCATTTAATTTGAAATGTATCAACATCAAATCCATCTCTGCTTCTATGCAATAAAATCTTAATTTAATAAGGTCAACTTATACATGTATAGTAGCCTTTATTTTATCAATCCAGCTTGAGATAATAGATTTATTCTTATTGGTAATTAGATTTGGAACATCTTCTTTGTGAGGTAATACCGAGATAAATAGCTTAACGATTTTGACCGAATAGGCTTAGGCAAATTTTTTAGGATGGCCCAGGATTTATAAAAACAGCTGTAATTGTCGATGAAACGAGGTTATTGATTGTGGTGTCAATTAATTGCAATTTTTTTAAATCAATTAATTGATTGTGGAGACAATGAATTGCAATTTTTTTTTTAAAATCAATTAATTGATTGTGGAGACAATTAATTGCATTTTTTTTTTTTAAATCAATTAATTGATTGATGGCGCAGCCACAATTATCAATCAATTGTAATTTTTACTACGGGATGAAATGATAAATATGTAATAATAATATTCGTATAAGCGTATCTGCTGTAGGACAAAAACCACTACCAGAAATATCTTTTTTGATGCATCAAATTTAGTGATTAAACTATGTATTTCAAAAATACTATCTATAGATAACAAATAAGAATATTAAGCGTTACTACAAATGTGAATCAAGAATGACATTCTGCAAATGGCATCTGTTAAAAAAATCACACTTATATGTAATTACATGAAGAAATTAATGTAATGATTTTTTGGTTTATTCTAATTATTTGTAAACCACAGCTACATTTCTTTTCAAAAACACATATATCGAAGTAGCTCTGAGTATCTATTTTAACTGATTTCAATATGCGCAGTAATTCTTAACATTTTAAAGTCTAAAAATATAATACATAGCTAACAGTGACAATTTTTGTAATTAAATTTAAACGTTAAAATAATTATTTTATATATAGAACTATATTGTAATCACTTACTATCGGATATGCATTTTAAACAGATTTTTTATAGTGCAGCTTTATAGCAAAAGTGCAACAATATATACATTTTTTTTGATTTTAGTTTTCATACGTTTTTTAAAATTATTTTTAAGTAGGCATCGCTAATCATAGCAAAGTTTATAGTGAAAGAAAAAATTGCAATTATTCGTAATTAGTTATTTCAACAGTTTTTCTCATAATTTTAAGGAAGCCTGGTAAAAATTGGCCAATAAATTATTCGGCTGAATTCGATGCTTTTAATTTCGGTGCACAAGATATATTTTACTATTATAATCACTAGCGAAATAAGTATGTTTACTGCTATATAATTTAGAAAACTTACCTATTCGAGTAATAGCTAGGATTGGCAGAATCTTTGAGAGACAATGCAGTGTAATTTTTATGACTCAGGCAGTTGGCATAATTCTAGTTAGCTTGTATAATTCTGGCTTAACGGTGTTTTATATTTATGTGGTTATCAAAATTTGATATATTACTAATTTTCAAAATTTATTGTTTTCCTTCCTAAGTAATTATGCCACGTTTCAATCATGGATGTTATCAATTATTAATCGACTCAAGTCATTTTTAATTTATTTAATTAAAGACTAACCTATGCCGATTTTTAATGTAACTATCAAAATTTACTATAATTAAAATTCGCAAAAAACCCTAATTAATATTATACTTTGAGTTTATACAACAATAAACGAATAAAAGAAAATAAATCTTCATGTCATCTTTAAGTTCGCAAAATAAAAAACTCTTAGTTCATTAAATTAATTTATATATCATCTTAAACTGATCTTATTTGGAATAATAAATAAAAGATAAAAAGCATTTTACAAGAACACTATATAGGCTTCTCTGAATTTTAGTTGAATAATGAATAGATAAAAATTACAAGTGATGTACTTTGTATGTTGACTTACTGTTGACTTCTTTTGAATCTTAGTTCTAAATCTTAGCTAGAATAATAAACTTAGATCAAAGAATACAAAGCATTAGCTAATGCACTTTATATGTTGGCTTCTCTAGATAACTTGGACAAAAAAACAAAATGCATTAGCTGATGCACTTTGTGAGAGCATTAATTAGTTCTCTAGATATTAGTTGAGATTATAAACTTAGTTCATAAGGATGAAAACTTTATCCAATACATTTTGCAAGAACAGCCATTAGCTTTTCTAGATCTTAGAATACTTTGAGTGATTAAATTTTGTATTGGGATAGTAGTATCATATTATATTATAATTTTAATAAAATTTTTTTAAAAAAAGAAATTTTTTGGATTTATGATTGTAAGAAATTTTTTAATTTATTTAAATAAAATATTAATTTACAATATAATCATCAATTATATATATCATGATCATTTAATTTTGCTAACTAAAATTATTTAAACCATCATTTAATTCAGGATTCAACCTTCAAAATCAAGTGGAACACACCAAACTAAGCTGAAAAAGAAGATATCTTGGAACAGTTTAAATAAAAAATTCTGCTGTATATCTAGAAATTAATTGGAAAGCTCACAAAGAAGTCATCGCCATAAATATTGGACATCAAAATGAAAAATTTGAAATTAGTGGTACAATATAACCAATATAAAGAATTGAAAACGTGTCTTAGAAACTATAAATTTTACAAATATTGCAACTAAGAAAAATTAATAAACATAATAATTACCTTGAACATGTTTATTATAAGCTTGCTATATTTCTGTGCTAAAAAAAAAAAAAAAAAAAGAGAAAACCTAATTAGAAAAATCGCCACTATATAGTATAAAATTGTTTTCTTAATTTTCTCCACATTTTTATAAGATATCTTCTTTCAAAGATGCATTTCAAAGAAAGTTCTCACGCATATAGTTGTTAGGCGAAACTGTTTTGTGCAAATGACGAAAGGCGAAACCTAAACCCGGCGAAAGACGAAAGTGGCGAAATTCTGGCGAAAGGCGAAACCCCTGGCGAAAGACGAAACCCCTGGCGAAAGGTGAAACACCGGCGAAACCTCTGGCGAAGGTCAAAGCTCTCAGCAAAGTTTAAATTCTCTAAGGGAAAGAGCTGAACCATGTTGGCGAATGAAAATTTTTGCGTATGCACAGTATGTGTTCATATAAAGAAATGTACCTAAACATGTTGGAGAATGAAATCTTTGCATATGGCTATTAAACAAAGCATGTTGCAAAGAAGCCATGTGAATAAAATATGGCTATTAAAAACAGCATATGACTTATTTAAAGAAATATGCATACGTACCTAAGCCATGTTGGTGAATGAAAATATTTGCATGTAGTTATTAAGCACAATGTTGCTTTTATAAAGAAGCAACATAAGCCAAAATTGGAAGTGATTATTTGCGTATGGCTATTGAGCACTGCATGTGACTCTTATATAAAAAGTTTAAGATTTTTTTATTCAATTAATTAAACAATATTTATTGTTAAGTTGTTAAGATTTTTTCAATTTTGTTTTTAAAACTTTAAATATCATGCATAGTAAGTAGCTTATTATTAATAATATTATTAATTTAATCTTAGAGTTAACTTTAAATGTTGGGGAAATAATTGTAACTTTTAATTGGTCAAATATAGTAAAATTCAGATTGTTAAAAATAAAAAGTAGAATTACGTATATGCTGTGAAGAACTTTTGCATAACAAACAAATTATTAGCATTGGATTTAAATTATATAGAAGCTTTAGTAGTGTTACATATGAATAGTTTATTAGATACCGTATAGTCGCGAAATAATGCACAGGAGCGTTATTTCAAATTTTGGCCTAAATTAAGCTTAATTCGGGCGAAATTCGAAATAACGCTCCTGCCGTTATTTTGCGACCATACGGCAGTAATTCATGAATATTATTATTTAATTTGTATATATCGTAGTTGAAGTTAATATTTGATTTTCGCTTGATGTTGTCATTTGCTTGAAGTTACCAATTTAGGCACACTAATCAAAATTAACCCCTGAAATTAGATCTTTTTGAACAGCATGTTTAGGCAGTTTTGTAAAAACGAACAGTGTAAAGGATGACTGTACCGGGTATTATCCAAGGTATAAGGATACTATTCATTGAACTTTGATATGATTTTACACGCATTCACTTATTTCGCGGGTAAAATAAACTCCTGGATTGGAAATAGCCAATCGGAGAGTGTAACTTTGACTATTCCGGATCAGCCTGACAAACCCGTAAAAGAAGAAAAAAGCGAAAATTTACAAAAACTAATGTTTAAATTGATCTTGATGCACAAATTAAAAATGACGGGAATGAAGTTTTATATATAGTAAGCACCAATATAACCAAATAGCCTCTAACCTTAAGGCTCTAACCCTAACCTTTTATCTCACGCACTTAATTTATTTACTAAATTAGATTTCCTTTTTTTGGATTTCCCGCGCAAATAAATTATGCCCGGATTAGAGATGAGCAAGGTAATTTATTTATCACCTTATTACGTAAAAGTTATGCCAATTTACTAATAACATACAAAGGAATTATTTGACTTTTACGTAATAAGTAACTGCGTGACGTTGTCACGCAAAACCAGGAACGAAAAGTGGATTTTCAGCGAGTTACAGGTTAAACCAGTTTTGCATAAGTTTCTGGTTTTTTTTTTTGCGATACAGTAGATCAAAGCCCCATAGAGTATGTACAAATATTCAGAAGTCACAAGGATAGATTAACCAATCAGATACAAAAGAGACACAGCATTTTAAATGCCTGTAAACCATACACTGCGTACTTTGTACTCCGTTCCTGGTATAGGTAAATAACTTTGCCCATCTCTAACCCGAATACAAATGCTTACAGTGTAGATCTCATAGAGGAATCTACCACATAGCACTTTACGGTAGTTTCACTGCCTTTTGTCACTTTATTACCTTTCTTTAGTTCGTTACCTTTTGGTAGTTTGCCACCTTCCGCCAGTTTCGCAACCTTTCGCCGGTTTCGCCACCTTACTCCAGTTTCGCCATTTCGTCTTTTAAAATTTTTTTTGGCGAAAGTCGAAACTAGGTTTCGCCTTTCGCCTATGGCGAAACCTCTAGGTTTCGCCTAACAACTGTACTCACGCATGCACATCTAACAAGCTATATTTCACGCCAAGATCATGAAAACTCCAAAAGAATCATGCGGGAGAAGGCAAAATAATTGCTCATCTTTGAAGAGGTCGCACATTTCCAGGTGACGTTAGTTTTTCATTCCTTATACCGTTCGATTCTTTGAAGCCCTGGCAACCCGTTTGTCTTAAGGAACTTTATGTGTATGTGTAATAACTAAGACTTTAGAAGAAAATTCAAAAACGTGATTTGCCGTTCATCGACTTTTTTTATAGGACCTGAACACTGACCTCAAAATTTTCAAAAATTTTGAAACTAACTGTAACTCCAAGCCGGAAATTTAATAATTTAGGAAATATTTACAGTAATTTCGATGTTTAAATTTATTTTATTTTTATAATTATAATCAATGTTTCTTGGCAATTCTAATTTACTAACCAATAAATCAACACTTCAATAAGGTATAGTTGTACATGCAATATTGTTTCATCAAAAAGAATATTTTTATTTATTTATTTTTTTTTTTAAGCTTCAAATAATGAGTCAAACCGGAAAAGAACTCTGCGAACTCGAATGGAAATACCAATATGGTGTCGACGTCGAGGAAGACTTGCAAAAGGCGTTCGCATACTATTTGAGAGCTGCTAAATTGGGATATGGAGAAGGATTATTCTGGACGGTTTTTTTTTATTATTGGGGAATTGGTGTTCAAGAGAATAAGCATAAAGCCTTTGAATATTATTTGAAATCAACTGAAGCTGGAAATCCTAATGTAATTTATAAAACTGCTATTAGTTACTATTGTGGACTTGGAATTGAAGTATGTGTTCGTAAAGCTAGTAATTGGCTTAAAAAGACAATTTATATCATCTTTTAAAATATTTGATGATAAATATCTTGCTCGGTTTACCGGTAATGAATATATTGATGATATTGTATATTATAATTCAATTAAACTTAATAATACATCAAATGAACTTAAATTGGATTTTTGTACGTGTTGTATATGTTGTCCTTGTTTATCTTTTATTTTATACAAGAATCTTTTGAAAAAATTCCTAGAAATTTTCGAGCATTTAAGTAGGAAGATGTAAAAATTGTAATAAGTTTAAATGTAAATTATTCATGGCATTTGGACAAGTGGAAATAAATTTATTTATGATTGCATTAAGAAATTTCAAATTAAATCTTTAGCATATGAAAAAGTAGTTGAATGGATTCCGTTTGAAATATTAAAAAATATTGAATTAATTGGAAAAGGTGGATATGGCACTATACACTCTGCAACTTGGGTAGATGGGATAAGAAAAATTTCTAAGTCTAAAATTTTAAAAAAAAATATTGGAGGACGTGAGTCAACTAGTATTGTGGCATTAAAAACATTATCTGATTTTAATGAAAATCCTCTTAAAGAAGTAAGTGAAATTATGATTTATTATCGAATTATGTTTAATATCAATTTTACTAATTTCTTGTATAATTTTATTAACATAAAAATTTTATGAAATGTTACAATAGTCTTTCAATATATGGATTAACGCAAAGAACGGATACGAATGAATATTTGATGGTATTTCAATATGCTGAAAGTGGAAATCTTCATAGTTTTTTAAATTCAAATTTTAAAATGCTTACATGGAAAAATAAAATACAAATAGGATTTAATTAGAATTCACGATGCGGATTTCATTCATGTTGACTTTCATAGTGGAAATATTTTACTAGATAAAAAATTGTTTAGAGAAATTTGCAATCTTACATTTCAGATTTAGGATTATCTAAATCATGTAACGAAATGGATTAGATGGTATTTATGGGGTTTTACCGTATGTTGCTTCTGAAATTTTATCACAATGTTCAAAGTTTTCTAAAGTCTCTGATATTTATGCATTTGGAATGAACATGGTGGAGATGTCAACTGGACAAAGACCATTTGATGGATTGAATTCGATATTGATCTCGTAGTAAAAATTTGTAATGGATTGCAACCAGAATTTTCACATGGAACTCCAGATTGTTATATTGAATTAGCCATGCAATGCATGGATTCGGATCCGAATAAACGGTCTACTGTTCGTGATATTTATTTTAAGCTTGAAGAATGGAATAAAATTATGAAAAATTCAAATGATACAAATGAAATTAAAATTCAATTTCTCAATGCTGACAAAATGTTCAAGGAATTATTGATTGTCGCTCAAAAGCATCCAGATCATATGTACACGAGCAAACTCATCAACACGAGGGATATTATTGAGAAACTATCAAAAATGGCCATTAGTAACCTTATTAATGTAGAGATTCCCGATTTGTACTTAATTATCTCTTAAATCGTTAAGCATACAATAGGGGGTTTCAAAGTTAAAATGCGGGAACCTAATTTTAATTGAAATTGGTGACGTATTTATTTTGAAATAAACGATATGGAAATCCGATCGAATACGCTTATTTGTATTATTAATCATTTTATATCTTTTCACAACTTACAAAATCCTTGATTTTTATTTAATACTAGTATTCACCCGTGCCATTGAGCAGAATTAGTTGTAAAAATTAAAAATAAATTATTATTATATTAACTAAATAATTTAAAATTAAATATATTAAAAGATTGCTACTATATAATGCTAAATTTTATTTTTTTATTTTAATTATATATAAAAAATAATTTAAAATTAGGTTTAAAATTTGTTTTTTGTTTTTATATATACTATGTTTAGATTCTATATATGAATAACCAAAATTTTTTTTTTAATTATTTTTTTTTTTTTAGAAATTTATAATAAATATATTTATAAAATAATAAAATAATATATATATATACTGTATATAACTATTTATTTAATTTTATTTATTTAATTTTATATTATTTATAAGGGTTTAGGTTTTTTGCGCACCCGCACGGCCATGCACCCCGTGAACAACCAATCAAAACCGATCACGTGGTATTTATATTTTTTAAGAAAAAACAAGTCTTTTAATTTATTTTTTTTATTTGTAATATTTACATCATACCGTATTTAATTAAACGTCATCGTGTAATGATCATAAATTTTATTAAAAGAAAAGAAGAAAAAAAAAAGTGCCCGACGAAGTAAATACATGCAACAAACTTAGACAAAACCAAAAACCAACGAATATCACCACACCGATGATATTTGGTGCCGATTCCACATTACAATAACCCAAAAACCAACGAATATCGTCACACTGACGATAACATCAGCACCCGACTTCACTACTACTTGGTGCCAATTCCACGTCACAAAGAATCTAAAAACCTAAACAAGCCAAAGAGAAAGAACGTTTAACTAATACGGAAAAATAATAAAGAAACAAAAAATACAGACAAAAAAAGGAAAACTACTCACCATGAGTTCCACGTCCCGGCAATTCCAAGATTCAACAAAGTAAGACAAAAAGACAAACCTGGTATAAAGAAAAAAACATCTAAAAAAATGAAAAAGGATCAGTAAAGAACTACTAAAACATAAAAAACAACAACCACTTACAAAAACACCAGAAAAGAATGCAAAGCTATTCCAAAAAAATGCCGGAGAAACACGTAGGACCATGTTCCACAATAACACTGGAGAAAATCCCACAAAAATGTTAGAAAAGGAAAAGCATGCAAGACAAACCAACAAGATCTCTACAAGACCACCAGCGACGCAAGACAATTCACGAAATCTAACACCAACACAAACGACGACAAAGACACGTCCCAACAATTCCAAGACCCAACAAAGTAGGATGAGACAAATCCGGCATAAAGAAAACACACCTAAAAAAATGAAAAGGATCAGTAAAGAACTACTCAAAACATAAAGAACAACAATACTGGAAAAACGCACAAAAACCACTTACAAAGATGCCAGAAAAGAATGCAAAGCCATTCCAAAAAAACGCCGAAGAAAATCTCACAAAAACATTGGAAAAAACGCAAGACCAATCCACAAGATCTTCTGCAAGACCACCCCACAAGACCACCAGTGACGCAAGATCAGTTCACGAAATCTAACGGTGATACCAACGACGACAAAGACACCACCCGACAATGACACCAACGACGACAAAGACACCAGCAGACAATGATACCAATGACAACAATGGCACCAACAGTGAAAAGCGACAAGCTAAAAAAAAAAAATTAACTGTTAATAACGAAATAAATGAAAACAAAAAAAAATACTAAAATAAAAAAAAACAATGATTATCAATCTTTGATAATCATTGTTTATATAGGGGTGCATAACCATGCAAGTGCATGGAAAACCTTTTCCCTATTTATAATATAGTTAAAAAATAAACTTACAAAAAATGTATATACAAATTTTTTGTTTTAGAGAAGTTAGCATAATAATAATCTAGTTCAATTTCTTTTTAAAAAGTTGTTATTATACTACTCCAAACCAACAAAAAATTTTGATTATTTTAATAGTAGAGTTTTACAACTCTAATAAAACTTTTTTATGTATTTTATTTATCAATTCTCTTTAGTTTGTACTTTAAACTGTATAATAAATAATATATTTAAAATTAAATAGACTTAAATACCAATTATATAAAAATTGTTCTATGATAAGCATATGTGGTTAGAAAAACGAGTACAATTAGAGATGTGTCATTTTTATGATACCTACTTTTTTTGTGCACTGTACATACACTTATGTACAGTGCATACCAGAGATGGCATATCACAATGTCCAATTGATTCAATTTTTTTTGGACATACTGTATATCCAATTGAACATGTCCAAAACAAATTGAAATCAATTGGATATTGTGACATGCCATCCCAGTAGTACTAATACTCTTATTATTTTGCTTCTATCTACTATTATCCACTACTCTAGTTCTCTACTATTCAAGAGTGCCTGGGTTTGAATCGCTATCGGATTTCGAATTACAGAGTCATGTGTCACAGGATCACAATTGTGGTTAATAATCGATTTAGTTATTGTCACAGATCATAATAATATTGGATTCTATTTATTATTCCACATCTCATTATGAACGCATGACGTGGATTTATGTGTTATTAATCATAATTTTTATCATAGATTTTTTTCTTTTTTTTTCTTATTTGTTATTTCCACGGGGTGATAACAAATAAAGCCGGAGTGATAACAGGCATTTGTTATTTTCCCGAAAATTTAAAAATGTAAAGGGAGACAAAGAAAATGATAAAAATAATTAATAACACGAGTCCCTATCATGTCGTCATATGAAACGTTGAATAACTCATTTATTTCACCGTGCTGGGGAAATAATTAAAATATTCCCCCAGTGGCACACTTATGGGGTGCAAAGCACCCACATATGCTACTGGGGAAATATTTCATTATTTCCACATTCCTGGGAATAAATAGTACTTACCCTCTAAAACCCACTTAATATGAATTTTCCAGGGCGACTATCAAAAACGCATAAATATAGATCATGGCGCAACCACATAGGGATGTTATCCTGTTCCAACCAGTTGGTTCGTGCTCAAAAACTCGTTTGAACACTGTTTCGAACCACACATATAAAACTGGTTATTGAATTCGGTTTATGCAAATGTGTTAATAATTATGCTTGTTTGAACAATTAAATAAAGCATGCTATATATTTATTAAAGCAATTTTACATTTGTAAAATATACATATTATGCATTTACAATATTTATTGCATCTATTGCTACATATTATTTATTTGTTGAACAACATAATAATATCCGGTTTAATAATATTCTACACAGTCGAGGATGCCTGATTCATGCTATGTTTTTAGGCAGATACTTGCAGTTACACTTTCTTCAGGTAGTCGATTACAGATTGGATTAATTGTATTTTTGGCTTTAGAAAACATTCTTCACTAAATACAGAAGTAGCCTGCACAATTAAATAATTACGTGCATTTGTGCAAGTCCAGAATAGCGTACAAGACCAATATCTATTGAATAATGTTTATTGCAATGTTGTTTATCATCAATTTCAGCAAGCTCATCCCAGAAAGGATCTTTTTTTAAACATTTTGGGGATGGTTTGTTATTTCTGAAAGTGTTTCGGATTCAAGTGTATTTTGAGAGCTCAAAGAAGTATGTTTAATTTGGTTAATAAATTGGTCAAATGCGTTTTCTTCATCCATCTTACGAAGTTTAAGTAAATAAGTAAAAATATGTGCAAATGAAAAAATTGCACATTTATATATTAAAAAAAGCAATTTTTATTATTTAATTTCATAGTAATTAATTAAAAAAAATAATATCATTATAATATCGCAATTAACTTTTAATTATAAGTCTATCTTCATCATATTAGCATAACGCCATAATAATCAGCCAATCGAAAAAAGATATTTTTTGTCAATGCACGATAGTAAAAGTCAATTACTAATCAAGCATTTTGCTCATCTAACCAATTCCGAACTCAATTTGAGCAGGAGGAGTTTAAATATTATAGCAAAAATCATGTGACTACAAAAACTCGAGTTTAACTGGTTTGGGTTTCAAACAGGGCCGTGGATGAACAACTGCACCAGAGATCTAGATACTTTTGCAGTAATGTGACATGGCGCATGAGAATTAACCAATCGGAGAACGTAAATTTTGATCGTCCCGGATCAGTCCGACATCAAAACAAAACACGTGTACAAGAAGAAAAAAGAGAAAAGAGTGAAAATACTCAAAAAATAGTTTTTAAATTGGCCTTAAAAACTACGTAAAAATGTCTGGAACGCGATTTTACATATATATAGGGACCTTCTAAGGCTATATACACAAACCCTAACCCTAACTTTAACAAAAAAGCCAAAAAGTTAATCCGAAGACGCCACACTACGTGATGGTCACGTTACTGCAAAAGTGTCTAGACTCCTGGCGGGGCCGTAGATGAACATCCCTACAACTACAGTATATCAGATATGGCAAAAAATGCACGGATAAAAGAATTAAGCAAAATTTTATTAATGAAACTGCAGCAACTCCATATCATGGAACAAGCCTATATTTTAAACAATTTCCTTTTTGTTGGCTAAAAAATTAAAAAATTAATTTCCGGCAAAATTAAGAATTTTGAAGATCATTGGCCTAAATTACTTAATGCAGGTGCATTTTTTGTGCGGTGTGTCATATCTGATAATGTGGCTGCGCCACGATCTATATATTTATGCATGATCACGTTACAGCGTTTTTGATGGTCGCCCTGGATGACAAACTCTACTCTAAAATTAACTTCTAACCTTAACCAAAACAGTGCTCCCTAAAAAAATTATTTTTGATGGCTTTTCAATTTTTTGTAACATACATATTTACATTTTAATTTCATTTTAATCCATCACAGTTATTACGACAAATGACTATGATAATAACGTTATTTAAGTCAAGGGATACTCAAAGGGAACTACTACTATTCTTTCGTAGTTTTGAACTCAAAAGGAAATTATTTTATTTACAGTGGTTTTTCAAAGCGCTTAAATACAGTTTTCTTTTACTAACGTTCTTCGAAATTTTCTAATACCTATATATTCCATATCAGTTATATATAGCAGATCTACTATTTTTGAACCTTTCTGCCACATTGTGTTTAGCCATCTTGGCGCCGACCTTGAACCGATTTCCACTAACAACAACGTACAATACGTGTGTACAATAAGTATAGACTGTATGCGTCATATCTCTAAGCACAATGTTAAGTCTAATTCAGCTCCAGTAGTTAACTTAGAAGCATTTTTTTTGAATTTAGGTAGTCCTATGGTTTTTTTTATTGAATTCTAACCAATATTTCTTTTCTATTTACAGAGCGAAAGTGCTTGTGTTTCTTTAATTTCAGGGTGAATTATAATAGTTTTAAGGGTATGGGATTTTTAATAATCTTTAAGAAGTATTGGGATTTGGAGAATACAGTAAATGAATTAAGGTCCATAGCGAAGTCATAATGTGACTGAAGGATGCATAAAATTATGTTATGGGGTGAAGTTCGAATTGGAATAATAATTAAAGGCGAAAATGTACACGAAAGTGGAAAATAAGTTTAATAATAATACAGCTAATAAAATACTGTAGACTCTGGACTAAAGCTGATAGTGAAACTAACTAGTTTCACCAGGTGAAACTGGTGAAACTGGTGAAACTTAAAAAGTGATTTGGTGAAACTGCTAAAACTAGGTGATATGGTGAAACTGGTGAAACTGGTGAAACTGGTGAAACTGGTGATACTAGTGATCCTGGTGATACTGGTGATACTGGTGAAACTGGTGAAACTAGTGAAATTGGTGATGCTGGTAATACTGGTGATATCTGGTAATACTGGTAATGTTTAAAATTTTTCAAAAAATTAACTTTGGTTTAAATAATTTTTAATTAAAATGTATTATTTTGAAATTTATTAGTAATAAGGGAAGTGCAGTAAATTACGTGATTAGGGTTTACATAGGTCCTGACCCCCCGCCCCCTAGTAATAGAACTATTTACCAATCAAATTTTATAATAATATTTAAAAAAATCTCAAAAACGTCTTTGGCGTAAAAATAAGCTACCCTACAATTGACAAAAGTCGCTACATAGTAAAGTCTAAAATTTGCTAAGTAAATCGATTAAAATCAATTAAGTAACCTTATTCAGCAGGTCAAAATACACTTACCACAAAATTTTTACAAGCATTGAAATATTTTTTATTAATTTGACTTTTGATTTTTACATTTGACGAAAAAATTTAAATTTTTTAAAAAAATATATTCGCCACACAATTGACAAACGTCGCTACGTAGTAAAGTCCAGGGACGATGATATGTTGTATTTCACAAAATATCACAAAAATCACAAAATTTTGTGAAAATCACAAAATTTATGTAGTTCCGCCACAAAATTTCACAAAATTCGATAAATTGGCATGTTTTTCACATGGTTCCGCCACAAAATTTCACAAAATTCGATAGATTTGCATGTTTTCACATAATTTTTGGAAGATCCACGAAACTCCTTGTCGTAATGCATCGGAATTCTGGTTGGTAGGGCCAAATTTTGCCCAGGATCACTAAAAATTTTACTAATAAAATCGTAGCCGTTCACTAAGTGAAAAGTGCTCAGCTGATAATTTTGCTATAGAACTTACTAACTAGTAGGCTAAATGCCAATCTAAACAATTATCTATGATGTATTTTAACCAGGATTGAATTATTATCATTATAGAAATTTTTTATATAGAACTTTGAGGGTTTTAATATATTTTATATAGTCATAGCTTTTTTTCATTCTTTATATAGAACTTTTTTCAGTACAAAAAAAAATATTTTATCCATTGTCGCAAAATTTTATAAATTCAAATTAACTCTCAAAATCACTTCAAATTGATCCACAACAAATCACAAAATTTACTTTATATTGCACAAAATTGCACAAAAAATCACAAAATTTGCCTTATCCCACCACAAAATTTACATTATCCCACCACAAAAAATTATCGTCCCTGGTAAAGTCTAAATTTTACTAAGCAAATCGAAAAAAATTGATTAAGTAACCTTATTCAACAGATCAAAATTTTTTATTAATTGACTTTTGATTTTTATGTTCGACAGAAAAAAAAATTTTTTAAAAAAATATATTCGCCACACAATTGACAAAAGTCGCTATATAGTAAAGTCTAAATTTTACTAAGCAAATCGAAAAAAATCGATTAAGTAACCTTATTCAGTAGATCAAAATACACTTATTACAAAATTTTCATAAGTATTGGAGAATTTTTTATTAATCGACTTTTGATTTTTACTTTTGACAGAAAAATTAAAGTTTTTTAAAAAAATATATTCGCCCACAATCGACAAACGTTGCTACGTAGTAAAGTCTAAATTTTACTAAGCAAATCGATTAAAATCGATTAAGTAACCTTATTCAGCAGGTCAAAATACACTTACCATAAAATGTTCATAAGTATTGGAGAACTTTTTATTAATTGACTTTTGATTTTTACGTTCGACGGAAAAATAAAAATTTTTTAAAAAAATATATTTGACGAACACTTCAATATTATTGGCTATTTAGACACATATATATATAGTTTACTAATTTACCAGTTTCATCAATTCTACCAGTATTACCAGTTTTACCAGCATTACCATTTTTATTAGTTTCACCAGTATCACCAGTTTCACAAGTATCACCAGTTTCACCAGTATCACCAGTTTCACCAGTATTGCCAGTTTCACCAGTTTCACCAGTATCACCAGTTTCACCAGTTTTACCAATGCATATTGGTGATTGGTAATTGGTGAAACTCAGTGCACCGTTACAGTTTAGTTTTATTAGCAGCTTTACTCTGGACATAACAAACTCAAAATTTTTGAAATTTCATGATAGTTCAGTATAGAAAATGTCATGGGCCCTTAAAAAACAGAGTAGTTTTCTATAATGAACTGTTTTTGTTTTTCAGACCATCATTTCATTATAGAACAATTTATCTATCATATACTTACTGTCTATGCTTTAACTCCAATATTTAATTCTAAAGGGGTCGGAGATATCAATAATCGGGATAATAAATGCAAGAGGACGCAGTTTTTAAAGTGAGTACTTTTTTTATTAAAATATTATTATTTTAGAGAATCGAAAATCAAAATTAACTTCAAAAGTAAAAATCTGGTGAAATTAATCTAGAGTGATGAAATAGTTCTACTATTATTAGTAAAATTTGGTAAAATTAATTTTACTAGCATCTCTATTCAAAAGTTATTTAAACACATTTTAGGATGCGTTCTAGCATTATTACAATGTTACTTTATTATAACTTTATTTATATACAATATGGAATTCTAACCTGCCCTTAGTGTCTATTCTATATAGATACACCACTTTTAGGTTCACTATTGAAGTAACTTGGTTATATCGTTTAATCGATATTAATAAGGTATTACCAAGGGTTTGTGAGTATTTTTGTTTCGATTTTTATGTTACATCTGATTATGTAATTTGATTTGACCTGATAAAATTACTTTAAAGTTTAGTGTCGTAAGAGTACTTCAGGATAAACGATACAGATGATTGCCTCAGATGGAAAAAAATTTTGATTGAAAGGGGAGAAGTACATCTGGAAAGAGCCACATAAAGTTGACCAAGCTGAAAACTGGAGTTCAAAGATCTAGACCAATGTGTTTTAGTGATTGACCTTAAGATTTATGTATAATCATGGCAAATGCAACACGAACTAGAAACTGTCTTTGCTTAAATATAAAAGATAAGACTATAGGAGAGGATGTTAAAGTAATGTGGGAAATAAAAACTAAATTTCCAGCATGGTCTCCACAAAGAATGCTTGCTTCTATAACATAATCGGTAAGACAGGTTATAATCAGGCGAGAACCATTGCAAAGACCTTGGGAAGACGCAAGATTGCGAAGAAGCATGATAGGACATCCAATCTTTAGGTTGAGTTTAGAAGAAGGCATGCCTAATAGGTTGAGGGAATTCAAGTATTCAACAGGATATACATTATTTTTGTTAGCTCCTTCTTCTATAATTCCATTGTCAGCACAGGAAAAATGTTCAAAATCACATGGTTGATGTTCTGAACATCATCGTTAAATGTTTCTGGTTGGATGTTAGGATAGATTGCGTTGATTAGTGACTTTATTTCAGGACCAACTTTCATTTGTTAAGAAAGCGAAATTGTATTATCTAATTCGGACACATTTTACCATTTCCAACCTGTGGAATTAGGTGATTAAAGAAATATTAGTGAATACAATATATTCGAATTAATTAAAATATAGTAATCCATATACTTGTGGATATATTGACTGCCCATACAAAGGCACAGACCTCAATATTGATCTGGCAATTGTATTTCCGGCTAAAAAATGGATTGTACAGTACTACATCTCGATTATCAACAATTTTGCTGCTACTAACATCGAATGTTCGACCGTTATCTCTTCTAACATAGAGAGGATATCAATCAACATCCAATGATATTGCAGTTTCAGATATCTTTTTGACACTTATTATTTTCCATGCATGAAGCCTGAGAATTACAGGCACCACAAGGTCAATGAACCATACAATGCAAAACAGTGTTAAAAAGTATAGGATCAGCTTCTTGGTCAGAAAACTCAGCACATACGACACAGCAGCAGTTTTGATTTTGCTATCGAAATGAAGAAATACCAGAAAATGAATATGAGAAAGTCCACATTTTTGAAATTCTATTGTATATACATAAGCTACTATTTTTCTGAGAACATTGTTTTTTTTTAATATCATGGAGAAGAGCACGATAACATTTAAGTTCAAACACATGTGCTACTAAGTCAAGGTGATCTGCTGGAATCTGGCAGGTAATAATTCATTAATAATCTCTGGCCAATTTGAATTTGCTGTCATTGATCCAAAAATATCTGGGTGGTGATAAAATCGAGTTATAGACATTGAATCTTAAAAAACTTGAACATATTTCGTGAACTTCCGATATGTGACAAAGGGTGAATTATATACTGTCAAAGGTTATTCAACACCATTTCTTCATTTGCATATTTCCTACTGTATCTGCGAGTCCCTGGTATACATCTGCACACAGGTTACCTTGGTTTAAACATAAGAATCTATGAGTGAGACAATTGTGAACACTTCTGCTTCATTTTTGATTATGGTTAAGGGTAATGACATATAGAACCATGTCAATATATAAGTTCATATATGTATGTAGATTGGAGCAGGTGTGTACCTTACACTGCTCTCAAACAAAACTAGGTTTAAAGGGTCCGGAAGAGCTAAAGAGGTTTTGTGGAATATTATATGAGGTAATATTATAGAGTAAGTATAATTATGTTCCTAGGAGTAGTGGTATATACGTAAAGTGCAGACGGGTCAGGTTTGACCCAAAATTTTGCAGGTCGGGTTATGTTCAAACATGGGTCGAGTTCAAATTATGACCTGTTAATAAATCGGATCAGGTTCGGGTCAGGTTTATTAAAGTATTGGGTCAGGTTCAGGTTTCTGTTAATTGACCTATAAACTCGATCATACCTGATATAATTTTAAAAATAGGTAGCTGCACAATGCAGTCACACTAAAACAGAAATGTTATATGTATAAGTACTATTTATATGCCAAATAGACTTGATTATGCTAAGTGATTTATTTGTTGTAAAGAAAAGAAAATAAATCTGTTACTGGATGTTTCACATCCAATAACATCACATCTGGCCTTGAATTTAATGCGCTTACAACCTGAGCTTCTTTGTAGTTCAGGTTATTACATTAAATTTAAAACCAGATACTTTGTTAATTGTGTCATGTAACAACGATAACCTTGTAATCCTTCAGAACTTTTATTTGCCAAATAAAACTGTTATTGGTTGCTACAACTGATCCAATTTATATAATATTACAGATATCTAGTATGCTTATATAATAGTATTTACTAGCACAGCACATTAACATACACCCAATCAAATACAAGTTTTTGCTGATACCATTCTAGTTGCATTAATTATACACTCTGTTAATGCATGCATAACTATGTTTCTGGTATTTTTACCCAATATATTCAATTTACAGATTTATTATTAAAAAAGAAAACAGAATAATGTAAATAAAATTTTCTATTTTAGAAAATATTAATATTAAGATGTACTTATACATATAATGTTCCTGGTTTTAGTGCGACTGTATCACACAGCTATTCTAATTAAAATAATAATCATAGAAATTAGTCACTATCAAGTTATTTTTACCCATTCATATTTATGTAAGCATAAAAATAATTAGTTTTGTTGGGTTGAAACAGGTCGGGTCAGGTTTTGGAATAGACCCAGTCTGAACACAATAAAAAATTTTTATGATATATGCAAGCATGTATAGTAAGCAGGTGCATACACCCATGCTGTATATAAAAAAAAAGGAAGTAGTAGTTACAGGTTACAGATATAGTATATTTCTTATATCCAAGATTGTATAATTTGTGTCAACAATCCCATACTGTATTATATTATTTACATAAGAGAACATGACTAAAGGTATAAAGGTTAGTTACACTATTGTGTACAAGGAGTGGCACACAATGAGAAGAGCAATATTAATGATCTGCTTGTGAACAAAGTTACAAAACAAATATTTATTGTAAGTCACCAGACTTTCTATATTATGGCAGATCACAAACAAAATAGTATTTGAGTAATTTAATTATCTGTATCAATCTCTTTGTTCTCTAAATTTTTTGTTCAATATTGTGTTCAGCTATCCCCCACCATGCCTATAAAAAAGAGAGAGTAAAAGAAAAGAGGCAATACATTACTGCAGAGTTATTAGACTTTCCATGAAAATAAAATATAAACAAGCAATGAGATCAGAGTACTATGCTCAAAAAGATCTGCTCATATGATGTCCTGTAGCATGTTCTGTGATCTTATTCTATACTGTAATATGTTATTAGTATAAGAGGACATAACTAAAGGTATAAAGATTGGTCATAATTATTGTGTGTAAGGAGGAGTATACTACAAAAAGAGCAATAATAAATAATTTTTCTTGATATAGAAGTTCTAATAAAAGATTATTCTGTTGATCTTTTTTATTTTTGTATCTTCTATTTTTGCCTTTTTTTCTCATTTAAGTCTTTTTTCCAATTTTTAAGTTTTGTTTTAATTCAAATTTTTTTAAATCGATTATTTCTTTTTCAGTAGCAATCTGATTTTTTTTAATTGTAAGACTTTGTTGTTTAGTATTAAACAATATTTTTTGCTAAATTTTTTGCATTTTTATTTTTAAATAATAATAATTGTTACTGTTTTGATGAAGTATCTTCAGAATTGTATTTTTTTATTATGATCAGAGCTCAATTTATTTGATTCTTTATTATAATAATAAATTAATTTTAGTATAAATAAATAAATTAATACAATGTTTATTTAAAATTATATTTAACAAATTACTAGCTAATAAATCTTCATCATTATTAAAATTATCTTCATATAAATTATTATTATTAGTATTATTAAAGTTAATATCATTTTAAATTATTATTACTAGCAATATCTTTTTAAATAAAATTTATTAATTAAATAAAATAAATTATATAAATATATATACAATAATATTATAACAGATAATAAAAATTAATATAATTATTACTTGATAAATTATTATCCGATTCATCTTCTAAATTAATTTCATCTAATATAAAAAATTATAAAGTTTTATCATTTTGACTATATATACTATTTAATTTATCTTCATTTGGTTTTTGATTATTATCAAATCCTATAAATTATAAGTTTATATATTTACTAATAATAATTTAAAAAGTAAATTTATTTATCACCTTATGTAATATACCTTATATGTCATACTTCCAATCAAATTTCAAGATTAGATATAATATTACATGAGCAAAAAATTCAAAACAACTGTTCATTTTGTCAAAAATTGTTTAGAACTTAAAATTGAGTATATAAAACTACTCTTAGGATTCTAACAAAAATATTCCTTGCAAAATTTTACTATAAAACCCTTTTTGCCCATATACACAATATATACTTTACCCTAACCCTAACCAATGAAAAAACAGGTTATTTTAATTGTTTTGATTTTACATTACACCTGATTTTATAATCTGTAGCAGGTGTAACAACATCGCATGTGCAATGTATAAATTATTTCTAATTTAAATTAATTATAAATATAATTTTATATTTACTATTTAAAGTCTTGCTTGTATTATCTTTATCTAATTCAAAATTCTTAAGAAAATTAAGCCAAATTTTTGCTTTTTACTATAAATTGTATCAATATGGCTATAATATGGGCATAATTTAAGAGTATGGCAACTTAGAGAAGTTGGTAAGTTGTTACCTCCAAAGTAGCAGGTCTAGGGTTCAAATCACACTGTGACGCTTTAAAAAATAGATCTGTGTTCTAGTAACTGCTTCTTATTAATCAGCTTGGTATATTACCTGTAGCGTTGGTATACTATCGTGAATGAGAGCTTTTGGACATAGTTGTGTACTATTATACAGACAAATCCAAGAAACTGAAGCAACAGAAACCCATTTAGCAAGTCCTGAGTAAAGAGGGAGGTAGCAAAGATCTTTGATAGTACTGTTAGAACTGGAGTATCGAAACCTGGAGCTGAAGAACTGAACAATATGACCTTTGAATAAGAGAGTTTATCAACCTGGCTGTTGGTGTCACACTGGAGAAAAAGAACCTATGCCTGAAAGTAGGTACCAGAAGAAAAAAAACTATAAGGCACCTAATGCTAGATAAATTGATCTTTTTGAACTAACTGGATTAGAAGTTTGGGATGTATGGAGGAAGAACCGTTAGGAAAGTAACCAGGGTTGGAGCAAAACTTACAAGGGCAGAAGTAGATAATAGTAGTGGTTACAGGTATTCCTAACTGCAAGTTGTTTACCTCGATGAATGCATAAGTTACTGAAGTGTAGATAATACCTGTGTGGGACAGGAACTGCTCTACCAAGTTTCCTGTGGGAATAAATTAGTTCTAAGGAAGATTTGTTAGTATCCAGGACTGTTTTTGACTAACTAATAACTAGAGAATTTTTCTGGTGATACAAGTAGGATTGGCAGACAAAGCTTGGACCAGAAGGTTTAAATAGACAATCCGCTAGTTGGGTTGCAGATATAGCAGCTAGTATAGAACCTTGGGTAGACTACTTAAATTTGACAACCAAAAGTTGCACATATTGCTAGTTGTATCCTCATTCATATAACAAATGTCAGGCACTCACAGAGGTTCTTTTGATCCATATACTTGAATAAAGACTCATTTTACAAGTGGGACTTTAATATAAAAAAAAATATAGTCATAATTCTTTTAATTTAGCTTTTATAGTTGTACTGTATTTATGTGAAATAACACACATGAGTATTATTTCAAAATTTGTATTTCTTTAAAATAGCATAGTTGGTTTTAAAATAATACCCATATATGTCCTAAAATAGGGCACTCCACATGGTGAATTAATAATCTGTTGAATTATGAATTCAGATAAGACCATTTCAATTTAATTTTTTTGTTTAACATAACATAACAATTTCAAAATTTTTAGAGAAGGGGACTTAAACAACCTATGATTAGGTCCAGTTTGAGTTTGGCCAGTATCAGAATAGGTCCAGTTCATATCTGGTTCAGGATCAGACCAGTCTCAGACTCTAAATTTTATACAGACTGGTCTGTGTCTAAATATAATATGCTTATATTTATTTTTTGGTGCTGACAAGTTTATTTAGTGCATGAAGCTAGAATTAATTAGTAAAATTTTACGAATCATAAGATTTTATAGAATTTATTAATAAAATTTTATAAAATCTTATAATACACAAATTTTTATTAATTAATTCTAACTTTATGCACTAAGTAAACATATTTAGCACCTAAAAATGCATCAAATTAGCAGAAATATTTTTAATTTACTTAAAATTTGGATAATAGATGCATAATTTTGGATTTTTGATCAAAAAAAGTCAATTTAAGAGTAGAAAGTATTCCATAATGATCACTTGATTTGTTATTATAAAATTTTTTTGGGTATTACAAAATTTACTTGTATACATAGTATAATATAAATAATATATAGACACAATTGATATATTATTATAAAATGATCTACTATATAATTACTATGAAAAGTAATTTTGTACCCTCTACCCTTAAGCATCTTTTCTCCAAATTTCGAGTAAAATAAAAACAATTTTGCTGATTTAATTTAATGTATTTTTAGGTTCTAAATAAGTTTATTTAGTGCATATAGTTAGAATTAATTAGTAAAATTTTGTGAATTATAAAATTTTATAAAATTTATTAATAAAATTCTATAAAATCTTATAATTCACAAACTTTTACTTATTAATTCTAACATAATGCACTAAGTAAACTTGTACAGTACATAAAAATATCAAATCATCAGGATTAGTTTTATTTTACTTAAAATTTAGAGAATAAATGCATAATTTTAGATTTTTGATCAAAAAAAATCAAATTTAAACATCTTTTCTCCAAATTTCAAGTAAAATAAAAAGAATACTGCTGATCTTTACTATCTAATTCTGAGCTTGTACATTTTAACATTTTGATTGGCTCAATCAAGAATGTGGGAATTTTGAATTGAGCTCTTTGACATTTTTGATTGGTTATAAATGAAATATTTTGTGTGCTTTGATATTTTATCTACTTATAAGTAACTGGTTGTTGGCTAAAACTGAAATTGTAGGAATTTTAAATTGTAAAGAGTTAAGCATGTGAGATGTTTCTGTACAAGTATTATTTAATTATCTATTGTGTGAGAATTGTATAACCAAATATCGCTTTAACATGTTTTTGACTCAATTAAAATACATGACGATTACAATAAAAAAATGTTTTTTTTTATTATTGTCTTTCGGAATTGCGCTAACTAAATATATTATGAGGTCATACATATCAAGAAGGATCATCATACTATATCAGAATTTATAGTAAATAGATACAAATTGGTTTTTTATTATTGACTTTTGGAATTGCACTAACTAAATATGTTATGAGGAGCATGCACAAGAAGGATCAATATATTGTATTGGGATTTATAATAAATAGATTCTAATGCTGTCTTTTTTTATTATTGACTTTTGGAATTGCACTAACTAAATATATTATAAACCCATGTATATCAAAAATGATCATTATACAATATCAGGATTTATAGTAAATAGATATGAATGGTGATTGCGGAAATTCAAATATCTGGATAATTTAAAACCTGATTGTTTATAAAATTAGCAATGGACATCACAATCGCAGTTGGCAAAGCATATAATAGATTCATTAATTGATTAATTGATTCGACGTACAGCAATGACAATGATTATTAGTAAATTTTTGGAGCATGATTTAAAATTAATGACATGTAATGAATTTTAGGTTAACCGTTTTGATGGTAAATATGTCAAATATATAAATATTACGACAATCTAGATTGCCAACATAATTGTCAAATTTGGGAATTATCTAAAAGCTACGTAATTTTTTTTAGTAATCAATTTAAAAAACTGTGATTCCAAATTTGTGACTATTATCTATATCATTTAATCTTCTATCTTCTTATAATCATTTAATTTTAAGTCTGTGCGCTTTAACATTTTTGATTGGCTACAATCAATTTTGGAAACTTCTAAAACTTCTAAACAGAAATTATATCATAATAGCAAACTACTGATTTTTTGGTATTTTGACGACATTTTGAATTAAGTTTAATGATATTTTGAATATATTACGATCAATATTTGAATTAAAGTAGTTAAATTTACTAAATTAATATGCATTTAAGTTCCTATTAATGTTAAATGTTTTAGGGGTATGGCGACATAGAGAAGCTGTCTGGTTGTCACACCCAAGCGGCAGGTCTAGAGTTCAAATCCCACTGGAGATGAATTAGAAAATAGGCCTGTGTTATGGTAATATTTGTTCATCAATTGGTCGAGTATATTACCTGTAACCTTGGTACCACCATCTTGAATAGGAGCATCAGCACAGTTGTATAAGTTACACAAATAAATCCAAGGAGCAGAACAATTGAAACCCATTTGGCAAGCCCTAAGTAGGAAGGTAAAGAAGATCCTTCTATGGTGCTACAGAAGCCCTCTTAACCAGAGACTGGAAACTGAATGGAACATACCCTATGGCAAGAGGGGACACAAACCTGGCCACCAGTGTCGTACCAGAGGAAAAGGACCTATGTTTCAGAAGTGGGTACCAAGAAAAGGGAGTCCATTGGCACATAAAGCCAGGCAGACCAATCCTTCTGGGCCAACTGGCTTGGTAGTTTGAGAGGGATTAGTATAAAGTTGGAGGTGTCAGATGTGAGTACTGGGGATCAGAATGAACCCTCAAGAGCAGACGAAACTGACTGACCAACAAGAAGTGGAAGCATGGAGGCGTGTACGTAGTAGATCGGGTTGGCTGAGCCTCATGATGCCATCCAACTATATCAGGGACTAGAAGCTTCAGCAAAATATGCCTGGATACTCATCACCATAGTGAGGAGTACAGTCGTTCACACATTTCTGAATTCAGAACTTTAAATTCTGGGTTCCCAAGTCGCAGGAAAATCAGCTAGTTGCAGTAGCATGCAGGCTTGAGATACTTACCCAATGTGGTAGAGGCAGCTGCATGGCTTGAGATACGAACTTCTAAGAAGTACGCTAGTAAGGAGCTGGGTATATCAATTTGAAAGCAAAAAGTGCCTACCTGGAATCAAATATACCAAATTGGAAGTAATGATATTAGAAAATGTGGATAAAGTGGTGGACATGTGAATACTAATGGTTGGTTGGGGAAAAGGAATGTCCAAATCCAGGCTGGCTATATAAATAGGAATATGGTAGACTCTGGTAGATTTAGGTTATGGATAAATTAGTCCAAGTCTCAGTACTTAGTAGATAGTATAATAATTGTAAGCAATATATTGTAACGATTTGTATATACTCAATAAAGTCCAGGGACATGACCTCACCTTAACATTAAAAAAAAAAGTTAAACCGTTTTGAATTCCTAATTGCATAATTACTTTAATTCATAATTATGATATGGTTAGGGTAATGCACAAACAGACAAGAATTGGTTGTAATGGGTTATCAAACATGATAATTGTCCTGTCCCCGCAATTCAAAAATATATAGCTTGAAATTATACTAAAAATACCTACCAATAGTCCCTTTGGGCCCTCTAGCACTCCCTGCTCTTTTTGCAAGTAACATCCACCAACCTCCTGGAATTGTATTATGGTGAACTAAAACAAATGACGTCTCCCCATCATAGTTTGATTAGCACCTGTCATAATATAGTAGCACTTGATGCAAAAAAATGATCAGATGCTAAGTACAAAAAAAATATTAGCATTTGGTATTGGACATGAAATTTTTAACGAAATCTATAAATTTCCCTACCCCATTCAAAAAATAGTTGTCAATGAAGCTTTGACTATTGAAAAAAGACTAGAATAAGATAAAGAACCTCTGGAATTAATATTGATAGAATGCTAGTACCTGTTCTTTCGTCGCTATTTACTGCCCTGCAAGCATATATTTCATGACCATATTTATAGTACCAATAAGCTATTAACTGTTGATTCTTGAAGAAAATTTTAGCAAATGTTTGAAGATAATGGATTCGAAATATATGAGCACCAAGAGTTGGTTGAAATCGAGTATTGGAGAAATCAGAGTAAAAAGGCTTCAGAAAATAGGCATATGATTGTGAATAAGTTAATGAAAAAGTTCATAACATGTATTGGTGGGTTGAGGAAAAGGAAACACTGAGCAAGCAAATTCTTTTATTAGAATTGAATTTGCATGTAGGGTCTGTTTTGGCAAATAATTGAATAGGAATTTACATAGTAGTTTGATTGTAAAGGTTTTAGAAAGTAAAATTTTCTTTTAAAAAAAAAAAGCAAAATTTTTTTTTAAAAAAAAAAGTGCAATTTTTTTTTTAAAAAAAAAAGTGCAATTTTTTATTTTTTTTTTAAAAAAAAATAATATATGACTACTATTTAAATGCGATCTATTTTTTTTAAACAAATAATTAAAGCGATTTTTTTTTATAAATGATTCTTTTTTGGGAAAAGGTTTTCCACGCACCCGCATGGTCATGCACCCCTATATAAACAATGATTATCAAAGATTGATAATCATTGTTTTTTTTTATTTTAGTATTTTTTTTTTGTTTTCGTTTATTTCGTTATTAACAGTTAATTTTTTTTTTAGTTTGTCACTTTTTGCCGTTGGTGCTATTGTCGTTATTGGTGTTGTTATCGGCTGGTGTCTTTGTCATCGTTGGTGTCGCCGTTAGATTTCGTGAACTGATCTTGCGTCGCTAGTGGTCTTGTGGGGTGGTCTTGCAGAAGATCTTGTGGATTGGTCTTGCGTTTTTTTCCAACGTTTTTGTGGAATTTTTTTCAGCATTTTTTGGAATAGCTTTGCATTCTTTTCCAGCGTCTTTGTAAGTGGTTTTTGTGCATTTTTCCAGTGTTGTTGTTCTTTATGTTTTGAGTAGTTCTTTACTGATCCTTTTTCATTTTTTTAGGTGTGTTTTCTTTATGCTGGGTTTGTCTCGTCCTACTTCGTTGGGTCTTGGAATTGTTGGGATGTATCTTTATCGTCATTTGTGTCAGCGTTAGATTTCGTGAATTGTCTTGCGTCGCTGGTCTTGTAGAGATCTTGTTGGTTTGTCTTGCGTGCTTTTCCTTTTCCAACGTTTTTGTGGAATTTTCTCCGGCGTTATTGTGGAACATGGTCCTACGTGTTTCTCCGGCGTTTTTTTGGAATGGCTTTGCATTCTTTTTCAGCATTTTTGTAAGTGGTTGTTGTTTTTTATGTTTTAGTAGTTATTTACTAATTCTTTTTCATTTTTTTAGGTGTTTTTTCTTTATACCGAGTTTGTCTTCTTGTCTTACTTTGTTGGATCTTGGAATTGCCAGGACGTGGAACTCATGGTGAGTAGTTTTCCTTTTTTTGTCTGTATTTTTTTGTTTCTTTATTATTTTCCCGTATTCGTTAAATGTTCTTTCTCTTTGGCTTGTTTAGGTTTTTAGATTCTTTGTAATGTGGAATTGGCACCAAGTAGTAGTGAAGTCGAGTGCTGATGTTATCATCAGTGTGATGATATTCATTGGTTTTTGGGTTATTGTAATGTGGAATCAGCACCAAGTATCATCGGTGTGGCGATATTCGTTGGTTTTTGGTTTTGTCGAAGTTTGTTGCATGTATTACTTCGTCGGGCACTTTTTTTTTCTTTTCTTTTAATAAAATTTATGATCATTACATGATGACGTTTAATTAAATACGGTATGATGTTAATATAACAAATAAAAAAAATAGATTAAAAGACTTGTTTTTTCTTAAAAAATATAAATACCACGTGATCGGTTTAGATTGGTTGTTCACAGGGTGCATGGCCGTGCAGGTGTACAAAAAACCTAAACCCTTATTTTTTTTATATGATTTTTAAATAATTTTTTTTGTTAAATATGATATAATTTATTTATTTTTATTATTTTATGTTATTTTTTTAATGATTTTTTAAATAATTTATTTATTTATTATTTTTTATATCAATATATATAATACAGTTATTAATTATTTTTTTTAAATATGAACATGCGTACGTATGATTTTTAATACGATTTTATCACATTGTGATTATTGAGATTCATGATTGATCACATAAGTGATCATGTGGGTACAAGGCTTTAGCGTACCCTAAAAAAGATAATATTTAACAAATAGTTTCTATTATAAAATTGATTAAAAAATTTATAGTTCTATCTGTATATATATATGGGCCCTCAAAAGTAGAAACCAGACAATTTAACAATTTTTTGAAAATTAACCTGTTTGATTGATCATGTGTAAAATTTAAAGCCCAAACTTTTTTACTTAATAATGAAAGTCTGATCACTTAATAAATTTTTGTAATACAACGGTTAAAAGCTTTTGACGCTATAATCTAAAAATAGATTTACTGAGATTTTAAAAGCAATCTACAGGTCTACAGATTTAATAATCCTGTTTAAACAGGTTTGTTAATCATGAATATACTATTTTTAGATTGGTTTGATTTTGTGTAACAAAATAGTTTTTGCCGATTTTCTCNGGTTAAAAGCTTTTGACGCTATAATCTAAAAATAGATTTACTGAGATTTTAAAAGCAATCTACAGGTCTACAGATTTAATAATCCTGTTTAAACAGGTTTGTTAATCATGAATATACTATTTTTAGATTGGTTTGATTTTGTGTAACAAAATAGTTTTTGCCGATTTTCTCAAAACCCGTGATCTGCCAAATTGTCTGGTTTCTACTTTTGAGGGCCCATATATTAATTTTTGCTCCAAATTTGAAAGTATATAGTAAAGTAGTAATACAATTTAGAATAGACATATAGAAATTATAATAATATACATGGTTTGCAAAATAAAAAATTCATTAAATAATATAACTTTTTCTACTATTCCCAACTTGAAAAAAGACAATACACTAATTCTAACTATTAAAAAGTATTATAAATAAAAATTGAATTTTGCAAGTCTATATTAATCTATATATAATCAAAATTTTAGTATAATTTTTTCATATGTCCATATAGTACTTTGAAGTAAAAATGACCCAAAGAATTTTAAATAAAATATATTTCAAAGTAATTTATATTGTTATATTTGTATAATTTTAATATAACTTTAAAATATTAGTACTAGGAAAATATTATAGAAATACTAAAAATAGTATAAATTTTATCAAAGCAATCAAAACTATAGTATTAATTTTATTAGGAAACTTTTCCCTGTTCTCAAAAAGGAGCTATTTTTATGAATAACTCGTTATTATAACTCATTATTATATCTCCTTATTATAACTCGTTATTATAACTCGTTATTATAACTCATTATTATAACTCGTTATTATATCTCATTATCATAACTTGTTATTATAACTTGTTATTATATTTCTTTATTATATCTCCTTATTATATCTCATTATAGAGAAAATCCCAAGTTTCTACAGATATATAAACCCTGCCTTTTTCTCCAAGGCAGAGCAGGTTCTGTCCTTTAATTCTTTTCCTTTACAAAAATATTTGTACTTAAAATTCTTATATTTAATAAACTGATATTATTCTATGAAATATAAAGCTATCACCTTTATATTCTTTGATCCTTTATCCATCGTATAAAGGATCTTTATTTTGTTGGTTATTCATTTATTTGGTTGAATTATTATTCTCTTTTCTTCTTTGTCAACATAATTCTTTTCTCTAGTATTCTTTAATCTTGGATTTATTTTTTTTTTACTGATTTCTTTGATATTGTATACATTTCTTACTCTCTTACACATTAAGTCAAATGATATAGTTTCTTGCCTAAAAGTTACTATATTACAATATTTATAAATTACTAGTTCAATAGGTGGCACTTTATGCCACCCATCTTATTTGTTTTATTTTTTAAACTATATTAAAAATTTTTTATAGTAAAAGTAAAAAAAAAAAAAAAGAATATGTGATTGACTAAAGTTTTTCAGATTTGTATGAACATTACTTAATAATTTACAGTAAATTATAAAAAAATTAAAAATAAATAAAAAAAATCTGACTAACTGATTGATGTTTTCAAACCCTATATAATACAAAATAAAAATCATCATCTGGCCTAATATTAGATATGAACATTATTCCATAAATTTACAGTAAATTAAAAAGAAAAAAAATCTAACTAACTGACTGAGGTTTTCAAATCCTATGTACTGCAAAACAAAAAATCAACTTCATGTGGCCTAATATTAGATGTAAACATTATTTATTAATTTATAGTAAATAAAAAAAGTTCTGACTAATTGACCAAAATTTTCAGATCCCATGTAATGCAAAATAGAAGTCAACTTTGTGTAGCCTAATATTAGATATGAACATTAATTCTATAAATTTACAGTAAATTAAAAAGTAAAAATTTTGACTTACTGATCGAAGTTTTTAGATTCCATGTAATACAAACTAAAAAATCAACTTTATGTGGTCTAATATTAGATGTAAATATTATTTTATAATTTACAATAAATTAAAAAAAAAATAAAATAAAAAAACTGACTAACTGACTAAAGTTTTCAGATTCCATGTAATGCAAACAAAAAATCAACTTCATGTGGCCTAATATTAGATGTAAACATTATTTTATAATTTATAAAAAAAAATAAAAAAACTGACTAACTGACTAAAGTTTTCAGATCCCATGTAATGCAAACAAAAAATCAACTTTATGTGGCTTAATATTAGATGTAAACATTATTTTATTAATTTATAGTAAATTAAAAAAAAATAAAAAAAAAGTGAAAATTGCTTTATTAATTCACAAAAAAAAACCAATTGACTAACCAAAGTTTAGTTAATTCATAGTGAATTTAAAAAAAATCTAACTAGCTAACCGAAGTTTTCAAATTCCATATAATGCAAAATACAAAAAAAAATTAACTTGTATAGCCAAATATTACATGTAAACACTATTTTTTTATTAATTTATAGTAAATTAAAAAAAAATCTAACTGACTGACTGAATTTTCAGATCCTATATAATGCAATATTAATTTATAGTAAAAAAATAAATAAATCAAAAAATACTGCTCATATGTGATACAATTAGAAAAATTTGGTCTTATATACTGAAGATAAATTTTCCTTATTAAAGAATATATATGCTGTACCTGGATTTGGAATTTGGCCCAATTTGAAATCTGGCCAATCCTACCTCTAATACTAGCCCTAACCCTAACCCTAAAGTCACCTAAAGTCCTTTCTACTACAAAATTCTCATCTGGGGCAGCCTAATTCCAAATTGGAACAAATTCCAACTTCGTGTACAATATATACATTAGTTGCAAATGAACTAACATAGGATATGCACTTGAAAAATAGCAATTGAGATTGCATTGGGCATTCCATAAGGAGCAGAAGTGGTATAGCACAGTAGCCAGTGGTTTTCTGCTTGCATAATACAGTTCAGCCAGCAAATAAAAATAAGCATTGCAACAAAAATAGCAAGATTCAACTATTCTTGCCTTATGATAGAGTTTTTGATATACTTTGCTCTTTTTTTTTTTTTAGCTAGACATTTTAGAAAAATGGGCCAGTCACAAATTAAATGCATTAGTGATTTAGGCAGGCATGGAATAAACTTATCAGATTATCTCACTATTTAAATTAATACTTATCTATACTTGGCTTGGCATTATTATTTACTATATAGTTACCAAGCCCAAAAGGTAATTGAGCCTTTTTGTTTGTTCTTCTTATGATATCTGTTTTGCTATATTGTTTAAGCCCTGTATTAGCAAAGTGGCTTAGCTCTGTACTATGGGTTTGGTATTACTGCTTAGCTGACTTTTTACTCTGTTGACTGCTTGTCAACTCAAAAAAAAAACTTAACTGACTGACTGAAGTTTCAGATCCCATATATTACAAAATGAAAAATCAACTTTGTGTACCTAATATTAGATTTGAAAAAATAAAATAAATCTGTCGACTGACTGAAAATTTTAAATTCTATATAATACAAACAAAAAATGATTTTGTGTAGCCTAATATTAGATGTGTGAATATTATTTTAAGTAAATTAAAAAAAAATTTTGACTGACTAACTGAAGTTTTCAGATTCCATATAATGCAAAATGAAAAATCAATATTGTGTGGCTTAATAGATATGAACAAACATAATTTAAATTAAAAAAATCTAACTGACTGAAGTTTTCAGATCTCATATAATGCAAGATGAAAAATTAACTTTATGTAGCCCAATTTAGATAGGAACAATAGAACATTATTTTATTAAGTTACAGTAAATTAAATTAAAAAAATCAAAAAATCTGACTAACTGGAGTTTTTAGATTCCATATAATACAAATGAAAAATAAACTTCAAGTGGTCTAATATTAGATATGAGTATTGTTTTTTTTTTTTTTTTTTTTTTTGTGT
>QKWP01001809.1:81914-106809 GCA_003550325.1 Gigaspora rosea | reverse complement strand
CTATAGAGGCTTATCCCCGCTCTCAAGTAAGATCTATAAATAGAATTTTAGCCAATCAAATTTAACTAAGGTAAGATTTTTTTTGACTCTCACCCCCTAAAATATTACTTAATAAATGTCAGCGCCCTAATTATTGTAGAGTTTTTTTTAATTTATTTAGTCAAATTCAAGAACATTTACTCATCTAACCTTCATATCAAATTAAAAGAGTTACGAGAATGCTTACTACATTATTTGGTACACCAAACTAGGCAAGTGTATTTGAATATACAATTATATACCAATTTAGATAAGCTTGATGGAACAGGCGCCATAGTTATCGTGAACTACAAAATAAAGATTTTACCTAAAAGTGCACATGAAACAAACCAAAATTTCTTTAGAAAAAAAATAGTTGCTATATTCAGTATTGGTATATACTCGCCTGCCTAAAAACATTAATATGCAAGTTTACACTTTTGATTATTTGTCAGCAGATTCATGCCAAAATGCATAGTTTACAGCTTCTTCGTTGCATGCTGCAATAACTAACCTTAATCCTCAGCCAGAATGAGTTACTTTTTTATCAAATAATGGACCCTATACTATAATATAGTTCTAATGATAATTATAGGTTGATAGAAAGAATGATTAATATTCATATTAGAAATAGACTTTTCTTGAGACAGAAGAGACTAAAACAATAATTGATTCTTATTATACACAGGTTCGACTTATTAAGGCTTTTTTAAGTATCTCCTTTGATATAATTTGCTAGTGATTGAGATTCTGCTTAATTATTTCAACTAATTGAAATTAATTGAAGTGAATCTTATCAGTTATAATAATTTATTAGAAATTCTTTGTACACAACTCTATAAAAAAAAAAATAGTTGTTAGATCCAGGTTTTTTTAATTGAAATGATTAAACACGATCTATTTTTTAGTTAATTAGATCATCTTGTTAGCTATAGAGAGAGGTGCTTGAGAACAATCTAAAACAACTTCTTCTTTTTTCTTAATAAACTTAATACATCTTTACTATATTTCTAGATTTTATATGCAATCAGCTATTATGTTCATTTAGAGTTTGATATTGCGAAGAGATCAGACATTGAATTAGCAATTAAAAAATTTTGTAGAACATTAGTGGCTTATTTAGAGCCAGAATGTATTAAAGATAACATAAATAATATAAGGAGTATATTAAATATCAAAATATTTGATAGATTAAAATTTTAGATGAAAAACAAATTAATATATTACCTAGTAACTTAGACTGGTTCTTGTGAGAGTGGCCATATAATAATGATTATGCAGAATATATTTGAGTACATGCAATGCCTAATATTGGTAAACAAACCAAATTTTTACTTGTGAAGTTAGAAAAACTAAAAAAAAAGAAATTTAAAAACTGAATTTCCAAGTTTTTCAATACTCGATTCTTAAGTTCCTATGGTTTGTCCTATTGCAATACAGATTAGATAATATTCTTTATTACTATTATATAAAACTAGATTGCAATCTGATCTATATTTTAGGAGCCCTTTCCTAACATTTGACAGTTGATCAACTAAAAATACTAAGTACCGGTACTTCTTAGTTGGTAATGCTAATAAAAGTAAAAGATACAGTACAAAAGAAATGTGGAAGGAATTAATAAAATTGGTAAAAATAGATAGTTTGAAAGAAAGTAACATTCTGAAAGTATCAACTATTCAAAACTGGATTACAAGATATGTAGTACAATATAAGCAGAAAACGACACAAATGTTTTTCAATAGTAATAGCCAATAGAATTTGTATGTGCATATCCAAATTGCAAAAAACTATAGATTTTGAAGGGTGGAATAGTGGTAGAATCTGTTGTTTTTCCAATATAAAGTTTTTAAAGGTTATATCAATTTAAAAAAAAAATCAAAAATTGATCTTTGTGATTAAATAATCAATTGTACTACTTTTCAATCTTATAAGTATTTAATTTAGTAGAATTGTATATAAGGCTATTTTTACTTATTTAATAAATGATTTGCAATATTTTTTCTACGATTTACTAATTAATTTCTCTGGTTCTTACACAGATCACGACTAGATCATGAATTAATTATTTTGTTGTTTAGATTTTTTTAATAGACTATATACTATATAGTAGTATATTAGAAAAATCTTTTTTTAAAAAAAATTTTATTATAAATTTAAAAGCAAATTAAATAAGACAATTATCTTTTATCACTAGTGTGATGTATCGCTATCCCCTGATCGACCAATCATTTTGTTTGGTTTGATTTTACATTAATAAAACAAAACAAATAGCAGCCAGGTTAGGGTTAAAGGTAGGGTTTGGTAGGGGCAGTAATTAGATGACCTTCCTAATCCAAAATTTGCAAAGAATTTTTTTTGCTAAGAAAAAATTGTAGTTTCATAGTTAAAATTTTAAGTTAGAAGCGATTTTTTGAAAAAGTAGCTGTTTCACTTCAACTTCACATTACACCTGATCCTTTATTCCCAGAGAGTGGCGATGCATTGGGCAACTATGTAAATCAAAATTATATATCAAATTTTATATGTGAATTTTTTTTTATGCATGATGTAGATCACGATTTTTATTATAATTAGATAGTAAATTTTAAAAAGATATATAGCCTTAACAATATTATATTTCAAGATAAAACCTTTGTAAAGCCTAATATCGAACCTTTGTTAACAAAGTTACGTTTTTATTTTTTGCATTTGAATATAAAAAATTCAAAATTCTACTGCTATTTTTAAATTTTTATATTCAAATGCAAAAAATAAAAACGTAACTTTGTTAACAAAGGTCCGATATTAGGCTTTACAAAGGTTTAATCTTGAAATATAATATTGTTAATGCTATATATCTATTTAAAATTTACTATCTAGTTATAATAAAAATCGTGATCATAAAAAAAATTCACATAACGATAAAATTTGATATACATCTATACATAATTTAGTTGATCTCACCCCCCAGCGATGCATTGCACTGGCGATGAATGATAACTCCCTTAAATAAAATTCAACTATAGTATTTATTGATTTTTATTGAATTTTGATAAATATACTACTGATAGCAGTATTGTCATGGGACACAGCGTGGGCAAACTGCACGTGACCATAAGCCAATAAAATTATTCGATATGTGTGCAAAATTTTCAAACCAGGGATGTTAAAGACAGGTAGTTATACGTTTTCATACAATTTTAATATGCTTAGACTTTCTTGAACGTTGGATGCATCGTAAATACCAAAAATGTATAACACTAACCTGAATCAGGTCTATCATAATAATTTTTGCTTTACTTCACGGGCATGTCCCGGGACAATGTCAGTGTACAATGCCCTCCCGGGACATCATTGCGGACATAGGATGTCCGTGTCTCTGTAAATGTCCTTGTACGACTGGTAGTACTGTATCTAGGCCTAAATCCTATCCATTAAATTTAATTAATAATCAATTTTTATTGCAGTTAATAAAATTAATGACATGCTAAAGCTAAAAAATTTTTTTTAAAATATTATATAAATTTTTATTATTCTTGTGTGCCCGGTTTGGAGATTTTAAAATGAGGCTTTATTATTCTTGTGCACACAAATATTATAATTATAAACATTTCGTTTATAAATCATTTGAACTTGTTTAACATATGGGATTTTTTTTTCACCGGTATATATATAATCCTCGATCACTATATCACTATGCCAAGATCATTATTACAGTACTAATGCACTGACAATTATTAATAACGATCTAGAAATGATTAAAAGTGAAATGAATCTTTTACAAATTTTCTCTCTGATACAAGTTATGAAAGGAGGAAGCTCAGAAAGACCATAATGTTTTTAGAAAAATCAAGTAACCTAGTTACTGTAAAATGTAATTATTTCTTTATTTTTTATAGTGTAGCTACTTTTGAGAAAACGGTAATTGTTATCAAAGATCACAATTCATCTTAAACAAGCCAAGCCAGATCTCGGTTGGAGCCACTCATGCTTTATTTGTATAAAGCTGAATGTCAAACTATTCAAATTAATAAATGACATCAGCAAAATTCGAAATACAAATTTATAATTTTCTAAATTCATAACGATAATATTACAAGTTACCCTAAAAAGCATAATCGTTATAAAATTCGCGTGATCTACCGAAAAATTTGTCAAATTAGGAAGCATGACGATAACGATAGGCTATTTCTTCCTATAATAAGAGATTTTACGCCGCATTAAATGATCAATGAAACATTTTACGTAGCATTTACGCCAAAAATCAAACAAATGATCTATATATATTCATGCACGTGTTTAACATTATAACAGGTTTATTCCTTAGTTTAAAACAAACAACTAAATCAAGAAATATATCGATATTATATAATTATTATTATTTCCCGGAAATTTCACAATCCCTTGGTTTCAGGGAAGTTATTAATGCAAAATTCAACTACGTATAAAAACAATCAAACCCTAGGTCCATTTTTTAAAGTTGTTAATTTCATTGGTCAATAGATCTCAATAGATCATTTATGATTTCCAAATTAAACAAATGCTTTTTGCATTACATTTCATATCAGATATGTTTATATATTTAGCGCTAATCAATACTTAAAAACCGCCCATAAAAATATAAATTCTAACCTTTTTTAAATGTCATAACTTTGAGAATCGACTCTTTTTTGTAATCCCTGTTTTTGACGAGTTTATTCTTTTTAATGATTCTTTTTAAAAAAAAGCAATTTTACTGTTTATAATAAATTTCCTTTTAGTGAAAATGCCATTAATGAATTTTTTTATATCAGTCCTTTTTCTGGTAACGGCTGCTTACGGATGTGGTATTTCCGTACATAACGAAGTCACAACCAGAGCATTGTATTCTTTTAATCCTACCATAAAGGAATATACCAAATATGCCAATTATTTACGTAAAAATCCACAATTTGTCCAGGTATGTGATTCCCGCATATCCTTCAGAACCAAATAAATAATAGAAAAGAAATGGATCTAGTTATAATTTTTAAAAAAAAAAAAACGAAACTCAAAATTTACTTATATGTTTATGTGAAGGCAGGATCATTTTTTCCAGATTGGTTCGTTTGTTTTTTCTTTTTTTTCTTTTTTTTTTTTTTATTAAATTAAATATCATGATCTGATCTTTTCGTAGGGGATACAGTTGTTGGAAAAATGATGAACTTTCGGAAATTGGTGCGTTTTATTTATTCCTTGTGAAAATTTAAAACTAATTACTGCAAAAAATTTTTTAAATAATAATATATATGTATATTTATATATATATATATATATGTATATATGTATATATATATTTTTTTTTTTTAGCCCACTGGCCTCCTTTTATTAAAGCAGCCACGGACCATATTCGCGAAAAATATGGAGGCAAATCATGGGAACAGGATAAAGTGGCACAGGTCCGCACAAATAAATATTTCTAAATATATTAGAACTTGATTATTATTATATCATAATAATTTTTATTTATTTATTTATTTTTTTTTTTTTGAAGGGAGTAATTTCTTTTCTATACGCGATAGTATCACATGGGGTAGCAGATGTTTCATTTCATAGCTTAGGAGGAATCCATGATGGATTTATAGCTACTATGGCTGAAATTAATTTTAAGCGTGATATTAATGCGGCACATTCTGCGGCCGACACGGGTGGTGAATTCACTCTTTCACATATGGTTGATTTGGATTATCTAGAGGTATTTACACTACTATATATATTATATATTATATATTATATATTATTATACATGTATATATCTGTATATTATTATTATTATATATGTTTATTATAGTATCTAATATTCGTAATTGTCACGTTCAAATTATAATTTACTTTTTAGGATGAATGGCAAGTGCCTGTTGATGATATAATAGAAATATATAAAAGAATTAACAAAACGGCTTCGAAAAGGCATATAAATTATTGTATTAAACAAGCCTTTACTGCCATGCAAGCTAATAAAGTTAGTAGGAAAATTCTTATCATTGTATTAATTAGTTAGTTATTCTGTTAGTTAAATAAAATTTCATTATTTTTTCATTATTTTATAGAAATTTGGAAAACTTTTCTTTTCTACATATGGTGAAAAGGTATGTATGGCTATCATGACTTTGTATTATATTATTTTTTAATCTTCCTAACTTTTGGCGTATGGCTATCATGACTTTGTATTATATTATTTTTTAATCTTCCTAACTTTTGGCTTATTCAGTCTCCTTTTCTGATTGAAAAATTGGAAGAATATTATCGTGGAGGTAAAAAAAAAAATAAAAATAAAAAAAAATAAAATAAAATAAATAATAAAATAAATAATGTATTTTCAAACCTTTTCATGTATGACGTTTAGGTTTAAATAACATGGCTGCAGATGTACACGATTGTTGGCATAGTTTATCGCATTGGCTTGAAAAAGGTCCAAGAAATGATTTCTTAACATTATGTACCCCTTTTAAGGAATCTTATCAAAATTCATTCATCAATAATTTTGGTTTACGAAATATGTCCGATTTTGATGAATTCTTTCGTAAATATTCTCATGAATTATTGACTGCAAACGGCTATGCTCTGAATCATTATACTGATAAGCATGGCATAACTCATTATGCAATATATCGAAAATCAAAAATTTCTTGGTCATTTTCGCCATTTTCAGAGAAGAAATCAAAAGATAATGTCAAATTTCTTCAAAAATTTCAAGACATTATTATTTCTTCTCAGAATAACTCTCCACAATTACGTATTCAAATTTCATCATCACGACGAGATTATTCGATAATTAATGATAAGGTCGATGATTCTGGTTTGATTTCAAAATGTCAATTTATGCCCAAAGACCAAAGTTTATTTGTAAATCTAGACTTACCATATTCTTATTCCTTGTTTGGTCATGATATGGTGACGGGGGATTTCAATGCCGATGGAATTGAAGATTTAGGTGACTTTAGTTTTTAATATTTTATAAAGAAATATATATTTAAAAAAATTATTCTAAAACCTTCTCTTTTTTTTCTTTATAGTGATTAGTGCACCTTTATATGATGGTACAAACGTTCCTCATATGGGTGCAGTATTTATTTTATATGGCAAATCAACATTACGACCACCACTTTCATCAATAAACGTTCTCGAACTCTCTGATCAAATCTTATATGCAACTGACCCTCTTCCTCAATCCCGATTCGGCTGGTCTTTAGCTGTAGTAGATTTAAATTCGGATGGGGTAGATGATTTAGCGATAAGTGCTCCGTCATTTAGTACTCCGTCATTTAGTAATAATCGATTTACATCTGGAACTGGAAAAATTTATGTATATTTTGGTCATGCTAAACCTAATGGAATATCAAAATTATCTAAACCATATGAAATTGGTTTGTCTCATCAGCCAGATTTGGAGATTTCAACAGATAATAAAACGATCGAAAGTAATTGGAAGATTGAAGAAATGGGTCAAGTTTTGGTGTCGGGTGATGTCGATAATGATGGATTTAAGGATTTATTGATTGGATGTCCCTATTGCGGCCTTCATGGTCAACCAAAGGTAGTTTCGAAAATCTTTCTTTCAATAAACCAATTTATTCGGTTTTTTCTTCTTATTTTTATTCTATAATCAAAAAAAGCGCGTATCACAAACTGGAAGAATATTCTCATTTCTAAGTTCAAGAAAACATATTGGAAATAAAACAATTTTCGATAGTGATTGGTCATTACAAAGTCCAATCGGTCAAAATTATGAATGGTTTGGAGCGGCTATCGGAGTTCATCATAGGAAGCAAACAAACAATGGTGTAAAATATGATATTCCAATAATAATTGTTGGTGCACCAGGATACAATAATCAATTAAAATCATCATGGGCTGGTCGTGTTTATGGGTTTGAAATTAAAGATGATATATTGAGTCCTTTGAAAATATTTGATCTGAGTGGAACCGAAGAGCTTCAAGGAATCGGAAGGTAATTTAATTACTATTATTATTACTATTATAACTTATATTTTATTTTATTTTTATTGATGTAATTTATATCTAGTTCAATAATTTCTGGTGATTTTCTTGATAACGCTGGCGATTTTTTGGTCATTACTTCCCACTCCGAGGTAAACCTATTTCTATCCTCAAAATATCAAACATTAAATACCATATATTTTCACTTTAAAAAAAAAAAAAGAAAACTAATTACATTATACCATTAGACAAACTTCCAGAGATTCCCATACAAAAAGTTATGGCAAGCCGGTGCTGTTCGTGTTATAAACATGAATTATCTAAAAGAAGGAACTCTATTATCTGATGATTATATGAGTATCGGAAGTGGGCTATTATCGGTATTGCGAGGAACTGAGTCTTCTTCTCATTTTGGAAATGCGATATATTGGGATGACGTTAAAAATTCGCTTTGGATTTCCGAACCATTTGCTTCTTGGGGTATATATTATTTTTGGCTTGGAAAGAAAATTTCGAAAGAAGAATAGATTATATTAATGTTTTTTTTTTTTATTTGTAGAGGCGGGCCATATATATAGCTATCCATTAAAATCTCTAATATCTTATACCACCTCTCAATATACTCCAAATGCTGAAACTTTTAAATTAGCTGAATTATGTATGAAAAGTAGAGAATCAAGAGCAAGATTTGGAAGTAAGATCATAAAATTTGATTTTAATGGTGACGGAAAAAAAGATTTGGTTATTGCTTCAGAACATAGCAGTCAAAGTATTAGGTATTTATCTATTAGTTATTTGATTTTTAGAAAATTTTTTATTGTAAAGTTTGACGGTTAATATTTTTTTTTTAGGTTGGGAGGAAGTGTTACGATTTTACTGGAATAAAAAAACATTAACCCTATTAATTTATTGGTATGCCATTCGTTTGGTTATTTATTCTTTTATTCGTTGAAAATTCAGTAGTTTTTTTTTTGAACTGTATATGTAGTATCTTATCTTTAATAATAAATATATACTAATATGAATTAATGTGTTAAAAGTATTTTGAATTAGATTGTTTTTGAAGATTATATAAAATGTTTAACTCATGTTTACCAGCTAGGGACATGTTAGATATTAGCTAAGATCAATTTATTATTAAGTTTACCCTTTTTCTTTTAAGAAATTTAGTCATTCTGATTGATTATATGTATATATTTAGACTTCTACCTTTCTCACATGAAAATTACAAAAAAATCTTTTTGAAATAATAAACACCAATGATATTTAATACTATATTTTATAGTTTATAGTTTGGTAATAAAATTTAGAGTTATGGTTCGATAGTATATTATTAAAGATTTAAATTAGAAATACCGTATAGTTTCGAAAATAAGCACCACTCTCTCAATTTGTTAATCTCAGATTAGCAGAGAGATCTTTGGCCAAATTACTCCCGCTAATCTGAATTAAAAAATTGTGGCAGAGAGAGTGGTGCTTAAATTTCGGAACTATACGGTAAAATAAGGTTTTGAGGCACTAAAAACATTTTACTTCGAGCATCTGATGTTATCGTAAACAAGATCCTCCCAGATATTAGTACTAGACCCGGGTGTGAACCTCAAAATCTACAATAACAAAATGCTGTTTGTTTTAAATATATATACACTGCCCAGTATAAATGAAAGATACTGTATGCATGCTCTTTAAATTTTTTCTTCTAATGTTACAAACTCTCTACCATGTACTAGACCCGGGGTCTTGGAATGTAACAGATCTATAGCTAGTTTTTGAAATATAACAATTATAGTATTGAATACTACAGAGAGACCTCTCTAAATGCACCCCCTCGGGACCATAGTAAAAATTTTCAAAAATGTGCACTTAGAGAGGGTGTGCATTTATAGAGAGCAAAATATATAGTGTTATTATAAGCTGGGACCAGACTATACCGTGCATTTAAGGAGATTTTACATAGTGTGTGCATTTAGAGAGGATGCATTTAGAGAGGTCTCTCTGTACTGGTATAATTAAACCATTATATAATAATTTTAATAATTGAGTTTATACTTACTATATTCGCGCCAAAGGGCATAAAAAAAAAAAACCTAGTATGCAACAAGCTAGACCATTTTTTTATTCGGATCACATGTATAAAGACCTATTCTTATTGGGTAGATCATGTGTAACCCCAAAAAATCAGCAAAAATTTGAGTTAAACATTAAGTACAAAAATTTACTTCCAAAATTTTCCGTGGCCCTGACCGCCCCCAAGACCAACGGTAGCACCACCGCCACGAGTAATAATACCACCACCACCTCCACGACTAATGACAATAACCCCTCCGAGACCTATTACCGGTATGTCCCCCAAACACCGCCCAATCCAAGGCCTAACCAAAGGACATCCAATTCACGTAATAATAGAAGTGGTAAGTAAAACCCACATCTTCTTATATATCTTAATGTAGTAAAATTTTATTTAAATCAGATAATTCGAACTATGGCATCTTACTAGACGATGAGGAATAGGTGATTACTGGACACCAATTTCGGATGCATCTATAAGAAGACGTATAGAATATGATGACTGGAGCGATATGAATCCCGGTCAGGCCCAAGAAATGTTAGATCAAATGTAACCCCACCAATATAACCCATTAAGGGTGCCTCTTTGAGACGTTTATTTTTCAAATATCTTTTACTAATTTTCAAAAGCAAAATTCTACTCAGTAACTCTTATTTCAAATTTTAATAAGAATGAATAGATCGTAATAGAGCTAAACTAACAAGAATTAATTTTTTTAGTAAAACTAAAATGAATATTTTGAGATCTACAAATCTAGATACAAGACTTCGAAAACCAATCATCATAATAACATAACCGTTTAAAATGCCATAATCTTTAGGTTGCTGCTTTATAGCATCATAGCCAATACTTGGTCTTCTTTTTCAAATAAACGTTGGACTTTCTTTAACTTCTTATCCTAGTAGAACTTTTCTCGTTGTTGGGCTTTTCTGATATTTCTCTTGGCTTGCTCCTTCTTGGCAGGTAAATCCTCTAAGGATTCGAGAATCTATAATACCCGGTTTACCATTTTGGGCTGGTCCATGTATGATTACATTCATATATTTTTTAAGTTGATCATCTGCAGAAAATAAAATATCATTTAACGTTGTGAGATTTGGTTTGTTATCTTTTTTTGACCAAAACATATATTTTCGTTTTAAAAGTATCTTTTTATCTTCATTTTCAATATATTTATCAAGAGAGGCTAAATTATTTGTGCTTGAATGTGAATTCCAATCATTATTCATTGCTTTTATTAAACCCGAGAGATTAATATATTTTAATTCTATTACTGAAGGATTTAAGCCTTCAAAAATGAGATCAACAAAACCGAATATACCATCTCCCTTTGGTTTATTGTTATCATTACTAAACACAATTCCGGCAATTCCGGAATTTGATTTTCTTGCAATAATAATTCAGCAACGGCTTGCAACACTGCCTCAGATGCAGATGATAATGAGAAATTTGATCGTGACTTAAAAAACTTTAGAAGAGTTTCTTCAAGTACTTTAAGATTATATTCGATTTTTTTCAGTTACATTCTTCGTGACTCTGGCATTTGTATCTTTAAGTTCCTTAAGAATAGTATCCGATTTTTCAGATTCTTTCTTCACTTTCTTAATGGCTTTGAAATCCGTATAATCTATATTTTTTTGTTTTTCT
The DNA here is from genome assembly GCA_003550325.1 of Gigaspora rosea. NCBI lineage: Eukaryota > Fungi > Glomeromycota > Glomeromycetes > Diversisporales > Gigasporaceae > Gigaspora > Gigaspora rosea. The sequence continues at coordinate 95,135 of QKWP01001809.1, read as the reverse complement.
TCAGCCGATTTATTTACATCAGACTTTATAAAAAAAAATAAGAAAAAAATTTTATTAGATCGGAAAAATTATGTAAAACAATTCCAGCTTGTAAGTTCTGAAGTTTCTTGATTAAGAAGAGGATGCATAACCAACTTTTCTAAAAGTTAGTAGACCTCTCAAAGAAACCCTGGATGGCCAGATGCAGGAAACCACACAGGACCCCGAATAATATTGTATAAATAAATGTTATATTGAAATTTTGGATGGCGAAATAAAAAAAGAGAAGAGATAAAAAAAAAAGTTATATTTGTTGATCGTCTTTAAATAGCTCTAATAAAAGTGGATATAATTTGTAAAAAGTTGTTCGGGGTCCTGACCATATCCCTATTGCACATGCTAAGGCGTAGTCAGCAAGATGCGCATCCAATTCAACTACTCGCGGTTATCCCTTTCCGGGACGTGACCATCAAGGGCACGAGAAGTCTGACAAAAAGTCGCCATCCCGAACACACTCCAAAAAAATTATTTGAAGTATACTTCAAAACTTACTTTTTTTTCAAAAGCCCTTGAATAACATTATGAATTCCCTGCGAAATATTTTGATCATTGTCCATAATTTCTAATACTTTGTAAAATGTACGATTGATTGTTTCCTTGTTCATATTTTTATCTGTCCATGAAATATAATGATTATATGACCAATCCTCTGGGGAAAAAATCACGAAATATATTGCATAAGGAGCTCTCCATTTTCGGATTTCTTATGAATTTCTTCTTTAAGGAAGTCTTGATCATTCGACTACTATTATAAAGAAAACTCTAATAAGTATACTACAAAACAGGTACATAAATTAGCTTCAACACATACAATTTGAAAACTCAAAGTTACGCGTCTTAAGTAATTTCTGTTTAATGTTATTTCATTTGTTTCTTTGACTTGTTTTTGTCCCTTCAAATACTCAATAAGTTGTTCTGTGTTATATTTTCGACCCAGCTCTTTCAAGGTGCTTGCGTCTTCTTCTTCTAATGTTTTGGTTGAAGTAGAAATTGGTGTAGTTACCATATACATATTTATTAAAAAAGCCGCGTTGAAGCGAGTGAAATTTTTGGTACCAAAATTATTTTAAGGTAGAGGGTTAGTAACGGTAAAAGCAATTTTATATGTGGTGTATATAATAAGGAAATTAATTGTATAAAGGGTAAAAAATTTTTTAGTTCTAACCAGGGCCACGGAAAATTTTGGAAATAAAATTTTCCAAATTTATGTACTTAATCATATAGGATAACTTTCCCGTGATTGGTTGATCACGTAAATTGAAAACCGCGTCATAATTGGTCACTTTGCAGATCATGTGCACCCGGAAAATGTGTACCAGGTTGGGTCCGGATGGCAGGTCGGATGATGGCCCGGAAACTAATTCGGATCATCACGTTACTTTTTTGAAGACGTTTTTTTTCGAGACAATTTATTTTTTTTAAGACGTTTTTTTTCGAGACAAATTTTTTATTTTCGATGGTATTTTTTTCAAAGCATTTTTTATTTTTTCTATATAATGCATACAACACAATACAGAATACATTGTTTTTAATGTCTTCGGCTAATAAATATGGCTAATAAAAAACTTCTAATTTTGTTCGTTCCTTAAAATATTCCTGGATAAATTATGTGCCCTTTTGGTAGTTGACCTTTTTTTACGCATTTTCATTTCAGTAGGATCAACGTTTTCTTTCTTTGCATGAAGTTTTCTTCTCTGTACCGACGCAGGCTGAACCTTAATTTTTCCTCCACTTCGAACGGTTTCAGCTTGTGATGTTGAATTTTGTTGAAAGAGATAAGATGATAATTTGCCATTGATATAGATTCCGATTTTTCATACCCTTTTTTAAAATTCTCGATGCCAGCAAGGATCTGACCATTATTCTTAATATCATTTAAAATACGCTTAAAAAAGTTTTCAACTGACAGAATACGTGCGCTCATATCATCTTCGCTATTATGTCAATGATTTGAATTTTACGAATTATATAGTAATTGTCTATATAATTTATAGCATTAAAATTTAAATTATTACCTGGCGTCAATATGTTCTACAGGGGTTTCAATACCTTGATGACTTGTTATGTCAATGCCTCGTTTATTTGTTATTTCACTATTTTGTTCACCAGAAAAAGCCCGTAGTGGCGCATAAAATGCTGGATCTTCTGCGACCATGCCTTTTAGCATATTTATAGTATATTAATAATTAGTATTATTATATATATAATATATTTTTTAAATATAATTTTTTTAAAACTTACCACATGCAATATATCTATAAGTTACACAATCATCAAGTGAAAGGGCAGGTATAAAGTTAAAAGATCCTGCTTGATATTTAATTGCGACTGCAGCCTGGTGTTTGCAAGTAGTTCCACCAAGTGCTGCAAGGCATGTACACGTTCCAACTGATGGATCAACAATATAAGACTCATCCGTATTTGCACTAGGTACAACGTACGTATTGTTTGAATTATTAAATATATTTTTTGTTGATCAATCTGCTGCCATCCAGGACTAAGAAACCGTTTTGATAATTCAAGACGGCCAGGATGACGGTTTGCAATAGCCATTAATCTTCGTTCATAAAAACGTTCCATGTTTTCCGTAATAAATTGAAATATTTGCACGGCATTGTATGCCTGAATTCGAGCAAAGACAATATCCTTGATGATACCAAAGCTCCGTTCAACATAATTATTGGTATGATTTCCACGAAGTAGTAAATACTGCCGATATGATAGTGCCCAAGCTTCTCATCGATCCCAAAGGCGTGTGAGATATGTAGCGAGTTATGAATATTTTGTAAAATATTGTTCTTTTAAAATAAAAAAATTAAGCTCTGTTTCAGAGATTGTAGGTGAGTATAAAACTTTTTTAAATAATAACATAATTGGCGATCTATCATTTTTGTGAATTTTATGTTTGGAATTATATAACCATCGCCAAAGTGCCTGTAATATATGAAAAATACATAACAGTTTAACACAATTAGGCCAGCAGAGTGAAATAGCATTACGCTCTGCATATGAATCATCAGTCATAATAACGGCTGGCCCAAGTTGTGGACCGCGTCCATAGAATGCATTATTTGGCAGTATCGTCTTTAATAAATTAATCGCATTTTCAATAGTAACTTCAGCCTCATCTGAAGTTAAAAATAATCCTAATGGTAGCGCACCGGCAACACAATTTGTATAAAGAAGTGAAATTGATGTATTCAGTGGGTCGAAAGAAGCGGATGCGTCAAAGTAGCATAATTCACCAGCTTGATGAATTTTTTCGTGAATTCTCATCATCAAATTCGTCACAACGCATAAAATAAAAGGACTTTGTGTAGTTGAATTATATATTTGAAGTGCAGCTTTTCCTTTACCAGAATTATTATAAAAGGTAACAACCTCTTGCAATCGCTCAAACATTCCTTTGCCATTTCGATCGCCCAACTGAGTAGCACGAAACTTACTATAAAGATATTTTAAAAATCCATTATCCGGATTTTTTGATCTATCTGCCAACAATTGTGCAAGTTCATTATTATCAGAAGCAGATAAATGCAACTCATCTTCATAGACATAACGTGCACTAGCTGCCGAATGCCCCATATTAAATAATTCAATGTATCTGTTTTGAACCCCAAGTTCTACTGGTCGAAAGCCGCTGAATTAGGTAGGTGATTGTGTGTAAAACGAAGATTAATTTCGAGCAAATTGTTATTTTTTAATCGAAGATTAAGTGTTGCATTGCATTTTGTATTCCTATTTCGCAAACTATATGGGTTTTTAATATCACGGTTTTTATTTTTTTGCCTCACTAAATGACTGTGAATACAGTGCCGCATCTCTCTAAAAATGACTTTGTTTCCTTTAACAGGGTAAGTTCGAGTTAGACGCATAGTAGTTTTTGATTTTTGTTGAAACTCTTCAAGCCATTTCAAAGCACCATCTTTAGTATCAATATTTGTGAATGAATCAACGATGATTTGCCCAATTATCACACTTTCAGAAGTAATTATGGGTTCTAATTCACTATAGTTTCCAATCTGGTATAGGTAATTTGATGGAAGTATTTGCCAAAGTGGCGTAGGTAAATTTGATGAATTAATTTGGTCCTGTATTACATAATTTATTAATACCTTTAAATTCTTTAAAACATTGTTCATAATATTATATACGTGCCTGCAAAGAATTTTGCATCGCTACTTGTAAACTCTTATTTTTGGATTTAAAAAAAGAGAAGGTAAACATTTATTTATCGTCTCAATAATAACAATACATAATTAAATTGATTAATAATAATGATAATTTCAACGTCATTCATAGGTACGTACGTACGTACGTACTATCGAATTTCCGATCCGACCAATTTCAGGTCGATCGTCCGGACCCAACCTGGTACACATTTTCCGGGTGCAGATCATGTGCCAACTGGCCAATCAAAATTTATTATAAATGATATAACCTGCTATGATGCAAATCATACGTTTTTGATACTCCTGCACCTACTTTTTTGATACTGATCGACATGAAAATCCCAGTAAAAATAAGAATTTTCAAAACTTTGAGCGAAGATATCTTGACAACTATAAGACCAAATTTAGTAAAACTTTTTTTATTTGAATTCTATGGCTTCATAGAATTCAATTAAAAAAATATTTATCGAATTTAGTCAAGTGGCTGTCGAGTTATCTTTGCTCAAAGTCAGAGAAAATCAAAACGCCTATCAAAATAGAAGCTGCGCCAAATTTTTTATCGAAGATAACTCGACACTCATTTGACCAAATTTGATAAAGCTTTTTTTTTTGAATTCTATAGCTTCATATAATTCAAATAAAAAAATTTTTATCGAATTTAGTCAAGTGGTTGTCAAGATATCTTCGCTCAAAGTCAAAACTATCAAAATAGAAGCTGCGCCAAATTTTTTTCTAAATTTGAGCGAAGATATCTTGACGACCATCTAACCAAATTCGATAAAACTTTTTTTATATGAATTCTATAAAGCCATAGAATTCAAATAAAAAAGTTTTATCGAATTTGGTTAGATGGTCGTCAAAATATCTTCGCTCAAAAATTTGGCGCAGCTTCTATTTTGATAGTTGTTTTGATTTTTTTCTAACTTTGAGCGAAGATAACTTGACAACCACTTGACTAAATTCGATAAAAAATTTTTTATCTGAATTATATGAAGATATATAATTCAAAAAAAAAAAGTTTTATCAAATTTGGTCAGATGGTTGTCGAGGCATCTTCGCTCAAAGTTAGATAAAAGATTTGGCGCAGCTTCTATTTTGATAGGCGTTTTGATTTTCTCTAACTTTGAGTAAAGATAACTCAACAACCACTTGACTAAATTCGATAAATTTTTTTTTATTTGAATTCTATGAAGCCATAGAATTCGAATAAAAATGTTTTACCAAATTTGGTTTTATGGTTGCCAAGATATCTTCGCTCAAAGTTTTGAAAATTCTTATTTTTACTGGGGATTTTCATGTCGATCAGTATCAAAAAAGTAGGTGCAGGAGTATCAAAAACGTATGATTTGCTGCTATGATCTTCACGTAAGAGTGAAATCCGCTTTTAAAACGCGGATTTCACCCTAACCCGATCTACAAAGCGGATTTCACTATTTCGCAACTCAGGTTTAAATAATTATCACACCAATTAAAAATAACCAATAAAATAGATGTCCAATATGTTTTATCACGCCTTAACGCATCTTGATTTTTTTAATATACTTTTGTTTACTTCGCCAACAACCATGATTGTACTGTAAAAAGTAAAAACGCAAACATCTTGGAGGGGTTATGTCGAAAATAAGAACAAAAAAAGTCAGAGAAACCAATAATTTAATTAAACAGAAACTACCTGTGACAGATTTAAATCTTTTTAATTATATATGTAGGTGTACCTATTTGTATATGAATTAAATATTAGAAAGTTAAAATATCTATACATATAACTTATTAATTTTTTATAGTAATCGAAGAAATTCGTAAATCGAAACTTCCCTATGCAATATACTTCATCATTTTTTTTCCAAACGATTGGTCTTATGATCATTATGTTATTTGGGCTGATAAGGACAAAGCAACGATTTCTCGTACATTTAACAGAACTTTGGAAATTTTGAATAACAATCAACGGTCTTTTAAAAAATAAAAAAGTAAGTTTTTGAAGTATATTTTAAATATATTTTTTTTTTTTGAAGTGTGCTCAGAATGGTGACTCTTTGTCAGACTTCTCGTGCCCTCTATGACTGCGCCTCAGAAAGGGATAACCACGAGTAGTTGAATTGGATGCTGCATCTTGCTAACTGCGACTTGGCAGTGCGATAGAGATACGGTTAGAACCCCGATAAACTTTTTACAAATCATATCCACTTTTTATTAGAGCTTATATTGTATAAACTTTTTATAATCATATCCACTTTTTATTAGAGCTTATATTGTATAATTTTATCCGATCAACATTCCTTTACTCAAAAACTTTTTTTCTTTTATTTTGTCACCAAGATTTAATATAATTTAATAATTTTATTTATTCTTTTATTTACAGTAATATAATATTAAAAACTTTTACTTTTTAAATGTAATTGACCGATTATATTTATTCCACTTTTTTAATATGAACTACTTTTCAAATATAAAATTTTTGCAAAAACTGTTCTTTTAAATTAAAATTTGTTTTTTTTAATTAAAATTTCAATATGATATCTATATATGCAATATTAATCGGGTTCTGCATGGCATCCTGCATCTGGCCATCTTGGGTTTCATTGAGAGGTCTGCTAGCTTTTATCAAAGTTTGTTATATACTTTCCTCTATAACTAAGAAACTTTAGAACTTACAAGCTGGAATTGTTTACATGCATTGTTTTGTATAATTATTCCAATCCAATATAATTTTCTATTTCTATATAAAGCATAATAAAGCAAATGAAAGAAAACGAAAGAATACGGAGATGGACAAACATGAAAATACAAGACCAACAAAGAAATCACTAGCTTCAACTGAAGAATCAAATACGACTATTAAGATACTAGAAGAAACTCTAATAGAATTTTTTAAGTCAAGATCTGATTTTTCATTATCATCTGCATCTGAGGCAGTATTACAAGTTGTTACTGAATTAGTATTACAAAACAATCAAATTCCGGAAATGTGCTTAGTAATTGATAGTGATAAAAAAAAGAGAGACGGCAGATATGGTTTCATTGACCTCATTTTTGGAGATCTTAGTTTTGGAGATTTAGAATAAGCTATTTGGATTTGTGATTTACTTTCTTATTAATTCATTTTAATTGTATTATATTAATAAAGTGAGCGGTATTTATTAATTGAAGTCTTTAGAATAAGCTATTAACATACATGATTTCAGGATAAATAGATATTTTATTAATTGAAGTATGAAATTAGCTATGCAAGTTTATGAATATTACTTTACTTATTAATTTATTTGATCATGTTAAGATGAATTTTCCAAAGATTATATTCTTGTCTTGGAATATACATCAATGGGTTCCGTATATCAAAATCTTTACGCTGAATTATGAACAAAGTGGATGGATAAATTAACTTCATTACATTGTATCGCTTCTGATTCATTCTCAAGGACTTATTTCTCAAAATTTGTATAATGGTAACATTTTACAATTTAAATAGCGCTTATGTTGCTAACTTTGAACTTTCAATAACAACTGATAGATCACTGAATGTGGAAAGACGTGGAGTTGTGGAATTTTACCATATATATCACCAGAACTTTTGGACAGAAAACAATATACAGCAACATCTATGTGAGCATTTGTTTATAAATATTTACTGTTTATGAATATTTATTATTCAAAGTATATTTTTGAAATAATCTATTCAAGACTTAATATTGTTTATTACTATAGTTTCATCTTATCAATCGAGTAAGCGAATATTTATTTATCAATGTGCTTGTAATAAGTTATCAAATTTATTAAATTTACTTTACCTATTAATCATGTTCGTTTAGCAAATGAATATGGTGCCGCTCATTTTTCATATACAAACACTTTACGGACAATTAATTTACAATCAAGATAATTTTATGGTTAATCCACATATAAGCTATTTTTACCGATAGCTTATTTCACAAAAAAAGTAATTCTAGTCATCGTTGTTAAGATTAGATTGAGAATTAGAGTAATTTATAAACTAAAAGAAACTTATCTATGAAATGAGCTGTCTGTGAATTAATTATTTGTGAATCAAGTCAAACATGGCGTCGAAACAAAACCTACCTGAAACTAGTTTTGAATTTTTTTAAAAAAATTGAAACTCGAAACCCGAAATCTCGAAACTATAATCCGAAACCCAACCTTTAATCTGAAACTCAAAAATATAATATTGAAGTAAAATTTATTATAAAGTTGATTTATTTTTAATGATCCCAAAATGTAAAATTATTTTTGAATAAATTATAACATTATATAGATCATTTTTAATTATGTTTTTTTTCACTGCCTCGGTTTGTTTTAAGCTGGTCAACTTTATTTTTAATATCATACCGTTATTACAATTGATTTCAAAATTCTAGGGTGATAGAAAAAATTGCCAATGACGAATCGATAAATATTCGATGACTTTTGATACCAACAATTTATTTAATTCTGCAGTAACTTAGATATGGACGTACTAATTATTTATTATTACTTGATATTGTACCAGTTTTTACATAGTAAAGTAAAAAAACTGATGCTTGCAAAAAAGCAACCTTGATTGTCAGAATATAAACTCCAAAATTATACCTTTCATGTTATACTTGTGAATAATAACAATAAAAGGACTGCACGCATGCAATAAATTGTTGGATGCATTCCAGCCCAAATGGCGCTGGATATTCAAATTTTATTGTATTTTTTAAGGAGATATATAACATACATCAATGCAATTAATATATATTGAAGAGATACTTAGCATACATTAGTGCATTTGAAAGAGATATATAATACATTAATGCAATAAATGTATATGGAAATTTGGGTAGTTTTTGGCATTCAGGTGAGGTTTTGGGTTTTGAATGAGGTTTCGGGTGCCGGGTGAGGTTTCGAGTTTCGGCTAAGGTTTCGGAAGTTATAATCCAAAGCTCGAAACTTTCGGATTTGGCACAAAAGGGTTTCGGGAATAACCAATAAATTATTGATGTTTGCAGTTTCGGGGTTTCGGTTGAGGTTTCGGGGTTTCGGTTGAGGTTTTGGGGTTCGGTTGAGGTTTCGAGTTTCGGATAAGGTTTCGAAAGCTATAATCTGAAACCCGAAACTTTCAGAATCGCCAAAAAAGGTTTCGCGCCATCTCTGAATCAAGTCATCTATTAATGATTCTTGGTAAAATGATAGTGAATATTTATTGATCAAAGCATTAGGACAAGAATTTAATTAATTCAACATTCTAAATAAATCATGTAGTTTTTAATTCTTATTCTAATAAATACATGCAATTTTAAATTATTTTATTTAAGGATAGAGGGTACTATTTTGAAATTACATATAAACTCAATGGCAAATTTTTTAAAAAAAGGTTTTTATTAAATATAACATTTATAAATTTTTAAATATAATTATTGGCTAGGTTTTTCTGATTCCAATACTAGTAAAATTATTAAAATCTGATAAGTATTTAACAAGATATGATCGTTTAAAGATAATGTATTACAAATTTTATATGTAAATCAGCCAATCAGAATTAGGAATTTTGTACTACACAAAAAAATTAGGGGTAACCCAAAAATCTTTGTGATATATGTAAGCATGTTTTCTTGAAATAATACAACCCCTAAAATTTAACTATAATAAACAAGAGGTTTTAATCTACAAGCCACAAAATTTTGGCAAAAATTAATTGTGGCTTTAAAAATTTCTATTAATGGTATAATTTCTTTATCCATGTAAATCTCAATTTGCCACCAATATCATATGAAAAATAATTGACATACCCTCTACCCTTAATAATATATATCTTTAAATTAATTGTTGAGCAATTTATTAAGTTACAAATTTGAATTAACTCATTTTTATCATTCATTAACATAAGAAAACATAGTAAATTTCAATGAACTTGAATACCTTATTTTAAATACGTTGGTTAATAAATTATTATACACTAGTAAATTTTAAAAGTCGACTGGGCAACATTCAATTGCCATTCGACTACTATTCGACTGTTATTTGACATATTGAATGTTAGTCGAATAGTAATAGTGCGTACGTAAAAATTTGTGAATATCATAAGATTTTATAAAATTTTATTAATAAAATTTTACAAAATCTTATGATTCACAAAATTTTACTAATTAATTCTAACTTAATTCACTAAGTTAACTTTTCAGCACCTAAAAATACATTAAATTAGAAAGATGTTTTTATTTTACTTAAAGTTTTGAGAAAAGATGCATAATTTTGGATTTTTGATCAAAAAAGTCAAATTTTAACCTCTTTCCTTCAAATTTCAAGTAAAATCAAAACAACTTTTCTGATTTATATATTTTTAGATGCTAAACAAGTTTTACTTAATGCATGAAGTTAGAATTAATTAGTAAAATTTTGTATCATAAGATTTTATAGAATTTTATTAATAAAATTCTACAAAATCTTCATGATTTACAAATTTTATTAATTGTCGGAGATAATGCTGAAATCCACAGATCTCCTACAATTTCTGAAAAATCGTGTAAACAATCGATCTACCTATCCAGAGGAAACCGTCCCAAATTAGAAAATAGTCAGAACGATCATTACACAATTCATTAAAGTTTTTTATACAGTTTACAATACACTTTTCGTGAGGTCATCGTGGCTTATTCGCATTATGAAACGTGATAAATTAGTATACAAACTTGTGGCTTTCGTATCGTACTTTAATAAAATAGTTGGATTCAAGATGATTCACCGGATATTTATATTACGACTTCTGTATTTATAAGTTATAATATAAATATCTGATGAATTATCTTGAATCCAACTATTTTATTAAAGTACGATACGAAAGCCACAAGTTTGTATACTAATTTGATACGTTTCATAATGCGAATAAGCCATGATGACCTCACAAAAAGATATTGTAAACTGTATATAAACTTTAATAAATTGTGTAATGTTCATTCCAACTATTTCCTAATTTGGGACAGTCTTCCCTGGAATCTACCTACGTAATCAAAACAATCCGAACGCTATAACCGGTCTGTATGCCTATATGCATTCTTGATACTATATACAGAAGACCTTCTAACTGTATCAAAAAGGCGACCCTAACCCTAACCCTAACCACGACGCAAAAAGCGTCTATTAAAACCACTAACAAAAAAAATTTTAGTTAGTTAGTTAAATCTAGTATAGTTCGTGGTTAGGGTTAGGGTTGGGTTAAGGTCGCCTTTTTGATACAGTTAGAAGGTCTTCTATATATATATCAAGAATGCGATTTATGCAACATATAGGCATATACTGAATTAACCAACTGCTACATTCGATTGTTTTGATTACATAGTGTAGATCGATTGTTTACACGATTTTTGGAAATTTTAGGAAATCTGTTGCATACGAAGATCACGTGGATTTCAGCATCATCCAATTTCAGCATCATCCCCGACATTAATTAATTCTAACTTCATGCATTAAGTAAATTAGTTGTTTTTATTTTACTTGAAATTTGGTAAAAGAGGTTAAAATTTGACTTTTTTGATCAAAAATCTAAAATTATGCATCTTTTCTCAAAATTTTAAATAAAATAAAAATATTTTTGTTAATTTAATGTATTTTTAGATGCTGAACAAAATTACTTAGCGAATTAAGTTAGAATTAATTAGTAAAATTTTGTGAATCATAAGATTTTGTAAAATTTTATTAATAAAATTCTATAAAATTTTATAATCTACAAGTTTTTATTAATTAATTCTAACTTTATGCACAAAGTAAACTTGTTTGCATCTAAAAATACATTAAATTAGCAACGTTATTTTTTATTTTACATGAAATTTGGTGAAATGCTTAAATTTGACTTTTTTGATCAAAAATTCAAAATTATATATCTTTTTTCAAAATTTTAAGTAAAATAAAAACCATCTTTGCCAATTTAATAAATTTTAGATGATAAACAAGTTTATTTAATGAATTAAGTTAAAATTTATTAGTAAAATTTTGTGAATTATAAGATTTTGTAGAATTTTATGAATAAATTCTATAAAATCTTAAAATTCCAAAATTTTTATTTTGGTTTTCTCTAGCCTTTTTAAACTAAAAATTTAACCTTTTAGTTTAAAATAAAAAAGTATGAGGTGAAATGTTACATCTTCTTTCTGTAATGGTTTAATGATTAGCACTAACTACAAGTAATAGGCTTGCCCTATTGCATAGATTATTAGATGATTAGTTAGGAATTTTAAATGTAGTATTTCTTTATATATCATTCTGATATAATTGTAATTTACTATTCTATTCCTGTACTTGATATTAATAAATAAAAAAAAATTTTTTTTTATTAATTAATTCTAACTTTATGCATTAAATAAACTTGCTTAAACTTTTTCATAGAGCTTTGTAAGTAATTATTGGCAGCAATGATTAGGACCCCGGACATCTCTCATATAGGTTATAACTGATCTGCATGAATTTAGATGTTTTTGCTATCTCTAAAATCAAGTAAATTTGCTAAAAGTTGGATTATTACATATAAATTTTATAGTAATTTGCTAAAAACTATATTATAACATCTAGCATTGGGTAAATAAATATAGTGCAAATTTTTTAAAACTGTAATTCTGTAATTAATAAAAAACTGTGCAAATCTGTGCAAATCTGCAACCCTGCTCTGTGCAAATTTCTAAAAAAAACAATTATTAACAAAAAAACGAATAATAGTAAATTAATATGCTCGCCTAAATAATAAATGCTAGCTAAATTTTCATATATTAAAAAAATATATTCAAATATCATATCGGCGGATCAGCGTAACATGTCGGCTCGACCAATCATGATCGAGGATTATCAAAAAAATTTTACGCGAAAATTTATTACAAAGCGAATTTTCACAAAAACGGCCTTTTTAACCAGCTTTGTATTTATAATTAAGTACGTAGAAAATTACGAAATTCATGTATTTAATTATAAGCCAAAAGTATATTAAAAAGGCTATTTTTTTGAAAATTAGCTTCCGAATTTACCCTTGATAGTTACCAACCCATTT
>QKWP01001809.1:0-73874 GCA_003550325.1 Gigaspora rosea | reverse complement strand
AGTGATGGATTTTCATTATTTGTGATTAGTGTACATATTGCTTCAAACCATCTTGGTTTTCTACCCTTTATTATTTTTCCCAAATTGTGCGCTAGTCCTTTCCATGTTACAAAATTTTTGCACTCTCTATCTAATAATTGTTCTATATATTTTAAACCGTGCTTGTTCATGCTTGTTTTGATGTCATTCCTTTTCTCCATCTTTTTTAGGATATAATTAATTGATGTTCCTTTTTTCTTTAGTGGTTGTGGCCATACTTTACGCTCATTTACCAGTTTTATTTCCGTTTCATGCATTTCTTTTATTATTGCTGCGGTTCTAGAGAAATTAACTTCTTTAGAGAAGACTGGTTCCTCTTCCAGTATAGAAGTGTTTGTGTTTGCCGCGTTTTGTAGCTCTTGTAGGATAATAAAAGCTGGTGTCTCGTCCCAATTCGTATTATTCATATCTTTCCATAGTTGATTCATGTGTTGTAAACATTGTATATCTTTCGTCTTATTCATACCATATATGTTGTAGTACCACAATAAAGTATTAGGTGCTGTTCTTACAATTCTTGCTTTTTGCTTTACCCCTTTCATGATTTTCTTATCTATGGTCTCACGCATGGATTCTTTAATATATGTGTTTTGGCACCTATATGCTATTCTCGTTAATATCACACTATTAACTATGTATATATATTGTTTTTCTGTAATTCTGCTTTTATTAAGCCTGTCTATAGCTTCTTCCGCCTCTTCCTTTATTTTCTTGTTAATCTTGTTTTGATTTTTCTTTTCTTTGAACCAACATCCTAGGTATCTGAAGGGTTCATCTTGTTGTCTTCTTTCTAAGATTTGGTTTTCAAAAAACATCGGAGTATCGCCTCTTGCATTTGTTAGGAATATCTATTTGCTTGCATTAACCTTTATTCCTGTCATTTTATATAAACTTGATGCAGTCTTTAAGATCTCTTCTAGTTGGCTTTTCGATTCGGCTATCCACAGTGAATCGTCCATATATGCCATTACGGATAAGCTGGTTTTGTATTTACTTCCTGTAGGTGTTTTTACGGACATCGAGAATCCCTCGAAATCCCTATCTATTTTTGCTATTAGTGGATCGTAATATATTCTCCAAAATATCGGGGACATTGTCCCTCCTTGATCTAGGCCATCTTCTACTTCGTATGCTTTGGTTTGTCCTAAATTCATTAGCACCTTGTTTTTTCTTTTTTCCATTAAATTCTTTGTTAAATTTATGAATTTTTCTGGTATATTTATTCTTCGTAAAGCCTTCCATAGAAGTAGCAAGTGTACCGAGTCGTACGCTTTCGACATATCCTGTTATACAAGCCAGTAGTCCTTCTCCTTTAGCCATGCTTATTCTTGTATGTTCGTTAACCATTGAATTGGCCCTGTAGTCGATGTGTTTGGTAAAGCTGAGTTATTCCTTATATTAAGAACTTTCTTCTGTCCTAAAATCTTGTTCAATCTTTTTGTTATTATTTTTGTAAAAATTTTTCTTGAGTGTTCTATTAGCGTTATTGGTCTGGTTTGTGTTAAGTCACCCTTGAAGTCTTTCTTCTTTGGGATAGGGTATACCACTCCTTGCCTCCATGCGATCGGGACTGTCTCTTTAGCCAAACAAAAATTACATATTTCCAGAAAAATCTTTTTAGCTTCTAGTGGTAATTTCTTAATCATCTCGTTCGATATTCCTGATTCTTCAGTGGTTTTTCCATTTGGTGCTTCGCTTATTAGATTCTCTAGTTCTTCAAACTCTATTGTCGCGATTAATCCTTCATATTCTTCTTGTGCGATAGATGGAACCGAATCGTATTCCTTTTCTCACAATTTCCAGTGTTCTTAATCCGCTGGGTTACGTTTAGTCCAATTTTTAAAATGTTTTACGACTTCTTCTTTAATTCCTTTCTCATCAGTGATCACTTCATCCGCTTTTATTATATTGTCAAATGTGACACTGTTTCTTTTCCTTTTTAAGATGCTATCTATCATTCTTTTAGTATTACTGTAGTTTGGAAGTTGTTTTGCCTTCTTTCTACTGCTAGGCTAATTTCTTCTCTTATTTTGCTATTGTTTTCTATTTGCCTTGTTACGTGTATGGATTTCCTCAACTCTATTATACTTTCTACTAATTGTTTAATATTTTCGCTCCAGAGATCTTGTTCTTTAATATTGATAATTTCTATTCCCAACTTCGTTGTCAGAGAAACTATCTTCTTGTTAAACCTTTTTGTTACTTCTTCATAGGAAAGTGGAGAATGTGATTTTATTTCTTTCAAATTTCTTATAAGTTTATTTATCTTGACTAATCCTTGGTGTAGCTCTGATGCCTTCTTTGTTCTCGCCCCAAAATAGTTATTGTATATCTTTAACCACTTAATATGTTTCTCGGCTGAGTGTTTTATGGCAATATATAATTTGTGCCAAGCTTTATTTAGGGAAGCTTCATCCATTATCTTTTTTATTTCTAATGCTTCAATTTTCCATTTTATTTCAGTTCTGAAGTCCTCCCATTTATCCTCGTCCATTTCACTATACTTAAAAACTTTTCTGGATTTCTTCTTTCTTCTTATTGCTTCAAACTTCCTCTTTAGCTTCCATTGTACTTTTATTATTCTATGGTCACTTCCCGAAGGCTCCACTTCTTCTATTATCGGATAGGACGTATTTACAACTATCTCCTCCGATGTCCATATATCATCAATCTGTGACTCCATTTGATCTTTTTTTCATGTATAATCCTGGATTTTGTTTACTTCTAATAAGCTTAACATCCTACTTTTACTCATAGTCTTAAAAATCTGTGTTTTTCTTTTACTATCTGCTCTTGCTATGTTATTATTGAAATCTCCCATTACTATTATCTTCATGTTTCTCTTGTTAGCGTCTGAAATCCATTTCTTTATTTTATCTTGTGTTTTAAGGGATATTTCTATTTTGTCTGATGGTAGGTATAGCGATATTATTCTTGTTCTCAAGTTTCCAGGTAGGAAGAAATCTATCATAATCGAATCGCTGTTCCCAAATAGCTTTCAATGTTGTGTATATAATGTCTAAGATAAGGTTTGATTAGTAATGCAGTTCCCATTGCCGATTCCCTTTTTAAACCTAAATCTTCTGAGGTTGCCGCCGTGTATACATAATAGTACTGATTGAGCAATGATCTTCTCAAATCTTCCTTTTGTGCCAATTTGGTCTCTGTTACACTCACAATATCTATATCCTCCTTGTTCAAGTACTCAAAAATTAATTGTCTCTTTAATGGCACATTCAAGCCTTGTACATTTAATGTTGAAATAGACAGAACTTCTATTTTTCCCCTTACTATTATCTTTGTTTTTTCAACTTTTTTCGTTTCTTCGTTTTTAATTGTTTTTTCTTTTTTTATCTTGCGTCTCGTTTTCTAATGTATTATTGTTATTATTGTTCATCATGATTAATAGTATTGTCTATTTCAACATCTTCCACCACTTCGTTTGTGATTTGTTGTTCGTCAAATATATCCCACTTTGGTTCAGGTAGTTCCTCTGTTTTAAAGATCCACTCAGGTATAGTACCCGATGGATATTTTTCCCTCAGGTAGTTCAGTGCTTCAGGTACTTTGTCTTGTGAGGTTATTGGAAAAGACCAATGGGACTCTGGTTCTTTTTGTTTTAAATCTTTATTTAGCTTCTCAAGATCGCTTGGTAAGCCGTTTATCTCTGAATCTACTTCTTTTTTATTATCTCCATCTTGGATACAAATCCAATCTTCTGGTACTTTATGGAAGAAATAGTGTTCTCTTAGAGCCTGAACTGCTATTCTTAACTCTTTCGTGCTTGTAATCGGGACCGTTAAATTCACCTTCTTCACCTCCTCCCACTCTTCAGGTAAGTCTTCTAATTGTGTGTAGTTTACCTCTATATATTTCGCCGGCATTGGATTTGGTATTCTATAATAACTCGGAATAGATTTTATAAAATTCAAAGCCTCAGTTCTACTTTTTATCGGGAAACCCTCCTTAACATTGATTTTTAAATCCCTTGGATTCTCGGGTAACCTCTTCTTATTAATCACATAGTCATTTGGGAGGTATTTGAATGCGTAGACTTTTCTCAGTTTGTTCACATGTTCTTTAAAGTCTTCACTATCTTTAGGGCAGAAAGGAAACATTCTTCTCAAGCTCGGTGTCAACTCCTGATAGGTCAAAGGCAACTCCAATTTCTTTGGTGGTAAGTCAAAAAATGATTCTGGTAATTGAGAGAAAATATAGAACTTTCTTAAATCCTGTTTCCAATCCTTAACCTTCTTTAGATCAGCTCTATCTGTTACAGGAAAAAATTTTTTAAATTCCTCTCTTAGTTCGCTTGGATAACTCGGGATCGGAATTCTTGAATCTTTTATGTAGGACTCCGGTAATCGGTCAAATTTATATATCCCTCTCAGACCACTCACAACTTCACCCGTGAATCTTCTGTCCCGAATTGGTAATGTGTATTCTAAAGCTTCTCTAATCTCTTTTGGAATCAAATCATAATGCTCTGGTAATTGAGTCAATAAGTCACTCTTCAACTCATTTATTCTCTTTCTCAACTCTTCAAATTTTAAATCATTTTGTAATCTTGCAAAACCCGCCACGAAAAATATCAATTGCGTTATCTCAAAACCATCCAAGATGATAAAATCAGTATTAGTCAGAAAATCGATTCCCAATTTCTTTCTCAATTTATCGTAGATCTGGTCTTTATTTTTCTTGTTAATGACATATGCCCCATAAGCTTGTTTGTATCTATCTGTAGCTCTCCCCAGTAAATGCATGAATTCATTTTGATGTGCCGGACGAGTCTCGTGTCTATTAGTAAAACATCTAAAAAAAGCCTTATCCTGATATTTTAGCTTGGTCCCGATAGCTGGTGGTATTTCCATACTTGTTGTTTTAGTTTCCAACTTGTGTTTTACAAAACTCACAATTGACTCTTGTGACTTGAAAGCTTCGATTATCTTGTCTATGCTCTATTCATTGGAATTAAACGAATCTTTAATCGCTTTACTCTTCGCCCTCCAAACTTTGTTTTTTAAAACTCTACTTTTTTTCCGTCTTTCTTCTAATTGCTGCTTATCCAAGTTCTTTCTTCCTGTTACTACCGCACTATATAAGAGTGGTTGTTGTTTCTTTTCGTTCTGAATTATATCTACCATTTCTGTAGCAGTTCCTTTTTGTTGTGTTTCCTCTTCTACCTCCATATTGTTAACTATTCCTTCGTTATCGCTAATGACCTCATCACGTGACAAGGTTTGTTGTTTTCCTATCGATGATTCCAGAATATTAATTATTGATGACATATTACTCTTGATTTGGTCATTTGTTGTGATCAACTGAAATTCTGATGACTTCATATCCCGGATTTGGTCGTTTGTTGTTGTCGGCTGAGTTACTGATGTCGTTTGTTGTGACGATAATATCATTTCATCAATTTGCATGTTTGAGTCCATTTGTGTGTTTTCCGTACTATCAACTTCTATTTCTCTGTGAGTACTCTTTAATTTCTTTACACCGTTTCCTTCACTATGGTTGTTTAGTCTTTCATTACAACTTTTCTGAACTGCCTCAAACTCCTCATCTGGATCTATATCGAGTTCAAAAACTTGAAAGGGCCAAAGGCCCTCTTTTCCGTTTGTTGTTGTTAGAGACCCTTTAGTTATAGTCATTCCCTTCCTCCTCTTACTCAGTTTGTTCACTGGCTTAAAGTTCTTCTTGGTTGTTGTTAATTAATTAATTATTTAGTTAATAAAATTATATATTTAATACGTTTTAGTTATAATTTTTCTCTTTTCCTACTATATTGTTTTTGTTTATTTAGGATTTATAGATGTACGGGAAAGAGTTTTTTGGAATGTCTATTTCTACTATGGTATTTTGCTATTTTTACTATAGTTATACAAAAATATTTTTTTTTGGATTTAAAATGTCTGTTTTGGGGCATATGTTTTTATTTGGTTTATGCATCTGGATTTTATATAGATGAGAGTATAGATGGTGGTGAAATTAAATTTTAATTTTGAAAATTTCAACGGTTGAAAATTAAATTCAACTATTGAAACTGAAATTATTTTCAACAGTTGAAATTAATTCAACAATTAAAATTAATTTAATAGTCAAAATTAATTCAACGGTTGAAATTAAATTAACTATCAAAATTAATTCAACTGTTGAAATAATTTGATCATTAAATTAATTTGGTTGTACCAGAAATGGTATGCAACAGAGTGTATTGGGGTGTCACACAGATTAATCAATCAAAACTATGTCAGCAATATTGATTAATTTACTATTATCAGATTTTTATCAAAGAAATTAAGATAATTAATCGAATATAAATTTATTATTATTTATTATAAAGCAAAGTGCAAGATTCTAAAAGTATCATACAAATATTGTACTTATTTTTCCAATTTTTTTTAATTGAAAACATTTTGTTAGAACTATTTCAAAATGGCTATGTTTGAATTTTTACTAAAGTTCTAATTATATTTCTAAGATAATTGTTTCATTCTAATTAATGAATTTTCAAGTATTCTATAAGAGAATGCTTAGAACCCACATATTGATAAAAAAATGAAACATAGCCTTATTCTTTGGCTTTATATAAATAACTAGTGAAAATTTTCAGGTGATTTAACGTTTAGATAATAAGTTGATACATTTTAAAATATTTAAAAGATCAATTTTTATATAAATTTAATAATATCCGATAGATTTAGGGTAAATTGTAATTAGTAATATTTGTGTAATAGAACAATAATATAATGTAAAGTCTATTATAAGAGGTTAATCTGTAAGATCAAACTTTAACTTATGATATTTCTTGAATAAAAACGATTGTGCTTAATAAACAACATTGTAGCGTCTTAATAATAGTGATTGTAATCGCGAAGATTTGGCCACAATAGTCTTAGTATAACATAAAAAATCTGCAATATGAAAATTACAACATAGTTTTGATCAAATAGTCCATATGACACCCCAATAGTATATAGTTATTTGAAGAGTGAAATGATGTAACAAATACCGTTCTTTGATTGGTTATATTTTCATATGACATTGTAGTCTGGTTTGCATTTTATATTAAACCAATTTGATAAGGCTTTTGTAGTGCTATTTGTACGATTATCTCTTTCAAAGGATTATTTTAAGTTATGCCTCATTTTTGATTGATTTATTTCTGATATTACTGGTTTTGTCTATTGATATCACTTAATTTCTAAAAAAAAAAAAAATTGAAAATGGCTTAAAATCGATTAAAACTACAATAAAAATTGCATGATTTATCAATGGTGATAATAATAATTATTAATAGTCATATAGATGTTTCATTGATCTTTTTCATTGATCTTTGATGTAATCGATTCATGATTACTAATTAATTATTACCTTTATGATCCCAACCTAATCAAACATCATATAGTCATTTGTTGGTCAATCTGATCCAAGTATTCAAATATATATATATATATAATATTTACTAACGCTATTTACAACTCTGTTCTCGTACAAAATGCTTCTTATACCACTTTCATCATACACCTGAATAAGTTAAGCATTTAGATATGATTAAATGATTAAATGTTAAAAAAATTCTATACAAATTTAACTTCTAATTATAAAATATTGAATAAACACAATATATTATTAAAATTTTAACTGGTTTAATTATATTATATAATGCTGTACATATATAGGCTAAGATATAAAAAATTTATTAGTTGTATTAATAAACTGTTAAAACATTTCATTTTTTAAAACTTCTAATATAATCTATTAATATATTTATTGATGAGCAAGTTATGATCAAGAATGTCATTACAATTTAACAATTGTTTTATCGCAAATCAGCCTTAACTGTATACAGTATCATATGTTGATTTGTAATAGTAAATCAAGTATCATACTAAAATTTTGTTAAGCTTGTCAACAGCATTGCGCAGCTACCTTAGTAAATTTTTGGTCCCAAATAAAATAGAAAGCCTGATTCCAAACTCAATTAATGTGAGTTAAATAAAGATTTGGAGTTTGGGTTTTGGTTCTAAATAAAGTACAAACAATATAGTAATATTGTGGATTAAAAAAAAAAATTTGGGTCATAACTCTAGATATCTTAGCTATAACAAAAAAAATAAAACTTTGAGCATTTAGATTATAACTTGCCAGACTTGGTGTATGGAATTTTTAATTAGTGAAAAATAAATTATTCAGTAAATTGATTTTATTATTGCAATAACTAAAAAAGATGATCAGAAACTATAATAGTTGTGCTAAAATTTAATAATATGTTTTGCAACAAAAATTTTCAACAAAATTACTATTAGTATTACTTCAATTAATTGTAGTACAATTTCTATAATTAACTAATCACTTTGAGAGAAATGCTTGAGAATCCTTAAACTATTAATTTTAATTTCAACTATTGATTTAATTTCAACAAGTAATTTAATTTCAACCATTGATTTAATTTCAACTATTAATTAATTTCAACAGTTGATTTAATTTCAACAGTTGATTTAATTTTTGTGTGTAAATTAATTTCAACAATTAAAATTTAATTCGGCAACTCAATCTTAAAAAATTTTTGGTAAAATTATTTCAACAATTTCTACTGCTGAATGTAGAAATTACCACTATAATTTCACTGCCATCTATAGATGAGAGTACAACTAGCATATGTACACTTTTGGTGTCTAATTTAAGTGATCCACCTGAAGGTTCCATACTAGCTACTATATCTGCAATCCAATACGGAAATTGCTTATTTAACCCTCTGATCTTTTGCTTCCCATCTAACTTTCAACCGATTTACTGGACATCTGCATTACCTATACAGTCAGTTCAGATACCTGGGTCTCTTTTTACATTAGCTCTTAGAACTCCTTCTTGTATCCAAAGATACAATCTGGCTTATCCTTAACAGGAAACTTGGTAAAGCGGTACTTGTCTCACTAGGTATTCATTTACACTTCGGTAACTTGCACATTCACCAAGGCAAACAACTTGCAGTCAGGGGATACTCTACAACTGCTACCATTAGTGTTTGTAGTCGATCCAAATTTATCGACTAGACTAAGTTGATATTTAAGGGTAGGGTGAACGTAGATCAATTTTCATATGATCTATGTGGTACTATAAGATTTTATATAGAAATTAAACACATGCCCCTGATAAAACTTTTTAGAACTGTGACCAATTTTAACAAAAATTTGGTATCACGTAGAATAAGCCCTTATTTTCATATTCGTGAAATTCTAGAACTCATAATATTTGAAAAAATCCACCTTCATATATTGATAAAAAAAACTTAGATAGACCTAAATTTACTTAGATAGCACAAGAAATTGCTAATTCTGATTGGTCAGATCACGTTGTTTACAATCCTGATTGGTCAATCACATGATTTCATATGATTACAACATGATTACTATTAAAAATAATCTACGTTCACCCTACTCTTAAAAATTGGTTTAGCCGGCTAAGTTGTAGTTGAGCATCCTAATTGGTTAATTAAAGGCACGTGATTTAAAATAGATATGATTAGTACGTGCATACTAGTAATTGCAGTGATCATTATTTATCAACTTGACTAAGTTGATATTTAAAAACTGAAGTTGATCATTTTGTTTGATTTTGTCTCATATTTTATGTTTGTTGAATTTCTTTTTGGGAATTTTTGGGGAAAGAATAATGTAAACTACCAAAATCAGTCTAAATTTGATTGGTTACTGTAATTTTTAATATAGCCTAACATAAAGTCGACTAAGCTGATTTTTTAAAAAATCAGCTGACTAAGCCCGGCTAAGCTAATAAAATCGACCAATGCAAATTGACTACAAACACTAGCTATCATTATCTACTTCTACTCTTGTAAAGTTCGTTCTGACCCCAGTACCCACTATCTCTTTCCTACTGATTCTTTCTCGATACATCCCAAACTTCCAATCCAGTTAGTCCAAAAGGGTCGATCTACTCGGTATTAGGTGCCATTATAGATTTCTTCTTCTAGTACCTACTTCTGAAATATAGGTTCTTTTCCTTTGGTGCGACTCTGATCAGTGTTGTCATGGGACACGGACACGGACGGCAGACAGTCTGGGACAGGACGTCCAGGACATGTCCGCCCAGAATTTTTTTTGTCCCGAACATTTTGCGACTCAACACATGATCATCTACCAATAAAATTCGTATAATTTCGCAATTTGATTGGTTTTACCCGGCGGACATGTCTATCATGTTGGGACATTATTGCGGACATGTCCCGGACGTCCCATCCCAGACTGTCCGCGTCCCTGAAAAATCGGCGGGACAATGTCCGTGTACAACACTGACTCTGATAGTCAAATTGGTGGGCTCTCTCCTCTAAAAGTCTTTTGAAATTTAGTTCTCTAGCTCCAATTTCTAATATTCTAGTTTTTGGTAGCACCATCAAAGAGCTCCTTACTCGGGACTTGCCAAATTGGTTTCTGTTTCACTAGTTCCTTGAATTTGTCTGTATTACAAAATACAACTATGCCCGAAAGCTCCTGTTCAAGATGATCAACCAAGGCTATAGGTAATATACTCAACTGATCAGTAAAAAGCAGTTGCTGGAACACAGGTCTATTTTTTTAAAGCATCGCCAGTAGGATTTGAACTCTAAACCTGTCACTTAGGAATGATAATGGAGTAAGGTACTCCAGAGTAACTGTAGAGTATAATCTATTCCATACCGGTGTGGTCTAGACATGACACCACCTCGAATTACTAAGATATTATTAATAGGAGTAATTGCTCCAGAGTAATACTACTAATACAAAATGAATTATACTCTAGAGTATTATTAGATATATATTTTTTACTATATTTCCCCAAAATAAGGTAGCATATTTTTGAGAAAATACTATATGGGCCGATTTAAGTAATTTATAAGTAGAGCTTATTTTTTTAAAAAGTTTAAGCCTAAATAACTTCTGATCTACCAGTCTGTTTTAAATAATTTTACTATCAAAATGTTCGTCTCTTTAAGTCAATTCCAACAAGCCCAAAATCATTAAAATCCAATTACAGGATCGCTAGATAATGCACTGTCAAATAGTGATGTGCCTAGGAGGTGAGGTTGATTGGTTAGTCCTATGTCTAACCAATTAACCCCATCCCTAGGTGCGTCACTATTTGACAACGCATTATCTTGTGATCCTGTGATTGGATTTTAATGATTTTGGGCTCGTTGGAATTGTCTCAAAGAGGCGAACATTTTGGTAGTAAAATCATTTAAAACAGACCAGTAGATTAGAAGTTATTTAGCCTTAAAGTTTTTAAAAAAATAAGCTCTACTTATAAATTACTTAAATCAGCCCATATGCAGTACTATAAACTCCAGAGTATTATATAGTGCTTAGCACATAGTACTCCGGGTTATACTTTGGGTTATACTCCGGGTTACACTTTGAAGTATACTCTGATTCATACTTTAGTATAGTGTGGTGTTAAGGGATACTCTGCCAGAGTATGCACCACACCTCCCTGGAGCACTCCGTTAACATCCCTACTGTCACTTGGGGGTAACAACTTACCAATTTCCCTAAATCACCGTATTTAATATAATATATTATAAATTTACTATAATTCTAATTTTAAAACTAATAAGTAAACCTTTTTTGGTTCTAGTTAAAAGTTGTAGAGCTTATTTTTCTGATTCTAATAGTAGTTAAATTATCAAAATTAGCCTAGTAAATCACAAGATACTTGGGATCAAAGAAAAAAATATAAGAATTGGCAAATTCACTAGGACCTCGAAGAATTCTGATACAACTCAGATTTGAGTTTGTATAATTTTAGCAGTATTTTAGCATAATAGATATATAAAATAGAGCAAAATTTGAAAATTTACTATATAAAAATGCAACCTTTGATGAAATTCTCTGCGAAATTTCCTTTTTTAGAATCATCTGATTTGTATCTGAGTTCTTCAAAGTCCTAATTTACTATTATACAAACTATTCATTTTTTTTATATACCATATGTGTTTGAAATTAAGCTACCTTTTTTGGCCAAAAATTATATGAAAAATCATAAAGTAGCTTAATTTCGAAATATTGAGTTTTTGGAAAAAATTGAAAAATGTTAATAAAAAGTTGTCCAAATGTCACCAAATTTTTACTATAGTATATTTTGATGCACTAAACAACTTTACTTGATCGAACTTTTAAGTTTACTTAGTAAAAAAAAGTTTTATATATGGCAACTACTAACGAATTTTTTAAGATTTTTTAAAAAAATCAGGGGGTAGCTTATTTTAGATAGTAGCTTATTTTCGGACATATATGGTATATTTTAAAGTTTTTTTTAATACTAAATTTATAGGGTGCACTGAGTACACCGGTGCACTACTGGCACACTGCTTAAATTTTTTCTTAAGGGTAGGGTCTTTTTCCAAATTAGTAATAACCAAATAAATGGATCGATTTTGCAGATCATCAATGTGATAAAAATAGTAGCCAATAATCTTAAAGCAGTTTTCTTTATTAAAATTTATATGATAATTCTAAGTAACTTTACGCTTTTTACTTACCCTCGTCAATAATTTCCATTCTAAAGTGGTTACAAAATTTAATGCATTTTCCTTTAAATCTACCAAACTAGATGAATATGATAACGATTTTGCTTCTTTAGAATACTTGATATCAACCTCTTCGGTAATAATCTCTGCTAAGATCAATGAATCGATCAAATATAAGCAATCTTCGTTGAAAATTGAACAACTTTCAGATGAGACTCCATAACCTTCTATAGAACTTAGATCTTTACTAACTGCATTTTTTCCTTTTGAACCCATAAAACAATCTGCGATATCATTTCTTGAGATTCGTAATAACTTAGGATCTCTGCTGGTAACTCTTTTTATCAATTGATCTATGATTCTAACTATCCAATTTACCTCATTGCTAACATTTCGCCATTCAGTAGAAATGGCTTCACTTCGGCAACAATTATCACAGTTATTACACTCTGGAATATTAGGATCTCCGGGCCATGTAAAAATTTGGTATGCTAGTTGTTGTCTACATTCAAGTTTGTTCTCACAATAATGTACCATTTCTAATAATTGTTTTCTTTTTTCTTTTAAATGCTTTTTCTGATTTGTGGGAGCTACCATTTCTGTCAAACTGGTTGATTCATCGAATTCTTGAGATATTTCAATGTTTTCTTGTATACTATGTGAGATATAGTAAATAATAATTGAATTACATTATGGTTAATAATTTGAATTGTCAAAACTTATACCTTTCACGCCCACCATAGAGAATAAGTGTCAAAGTACGAAGATCAGCTCGAGAAAAAAATATGATATTATGTCCACCATTACCATCACAGCCTGCACGGCCTATTTCTTGAATAAAGCTATCAAGGGACATTGGAAATGTAGTATGTATTATAGCCCTTACGTCTGATACATTAATTCCCATTCCAAAAGCATTTGTTGCAGACATAAATCTAATTTCGCCATCTTTCCATAATTTTAAAGTTATATCACGATCTGCACTTTTCATACTACCATGATATATTCCTATATTCTGAGACACATAATGTTTAATAAGCAATTGACCAACTGTAATACAATCAGAAATAGATGCTGAATAAATAATTATTCGACCATTTGTTATAGAATCAATAACTGAAATGATAGCTTGTATTAGTTTTTCTTTTCTGCTTGGTTTTGAAATTATTTCAAGTTTAAGATCAGGCCTATAAATTTTGTTACTTCGGATAATTTGTAATTCAGAAGGTGTTATAATGGCACGTAATTTTTCTGCAGTACCCAAGGTGCATGTTGCAGTTAAAAAAAGCATCGGAACAGATGGAAATTCACTTTTTACTACATTTAATTTAGTTCAGGAATTTCTAACAATTTAACGGTCATTGTAAGTAGTTAACTTTTTAATAGTTATTACAGTATACTTATATATTTACCTAAAATATTCATATTCTTTAATGCAGTGTGCTTCTTCAATGACGGATTGTAATCCTCTCAAAGAATTGATTTTTTTTAACATGTTTCTAAATTTCATATTCAATATATATTTCTCAGGTGTAATTAATAATACTTTTGTTAATCCTGAAGCTAATTCTCCAAAAATTCTTTCTTGTAGTTCAGGAGGTTGTTCAGACGAAGCATAAAAGGCTGCAGCAGGAATACCCATAGATATTAATTCATGCTATATATGTTATTTGAGTATTTAATATTAAGGTTTGTATTTATATATAAAGCATTGTCAATTATAATATATTATAGTGTAATGGTTATGTTTTAGAATTTTTTTTTTAATAGACATCAAATAAATTCTAAAGTAATATCAATTACGCTATAGTGTATTTTAATTATAATGTTATATATACTTGCCAGTTGATCATCCATTAAAGACTTTAGTGGTGTAAAAACAACAGTTAATCCTTTGAATAAAAGAGACGCAATAGCATATATTAATGTTTTTCCACCTCCAGTTTTTAAAATCGTAAGTGTATTATGCCCATTAATAAAAGATTCAATACTTTCTCTTTGATATTCTCGATATTCTGACAAATTAAAAATATTTTTAAGTGCGGCCTCTAAGATATTTGTATCTGAAGATTTGGCCAAGGATATATTATTATCGGGTTGAATTGGTATATAAATATTCATATCATATTTTGCCCAAAATCCACAAATAGAACATAAACCGACAGGATATTTTATTGGAAAAGATAAGCACCCATTGCATTTAACAAAAATATCAAAATCTCGAATTAATGATGCAAAAGTAGGACGAAATTTTCGTTCTAACATTTCATCATTTACTCCTATTTTATAAGGAAGCAAATCCTAGTATATAAATTTATTAATATAATTTAATATTTATTATTTTATTAATTAGGATTCAAATCTAAAACCTTAGATTTGTTACAATTAAATAATAAAATATTGGGTTTTCATAACCAACTTTTATAGTATCGAAGTTAATTGTGAGAAGTTTTTATAATTATATTATTATATTTAATTATTAATATAATAATTGTAATAATTTATCACAATTAATTGTATCGATATAAAAGTTAAAGATAAGATTTAATTATTAAAATAACAATTTTAAAACATACCTTATCATAATCAAATCCTTCTAACCGTTTTTTTTGTTCTTCAAATTTGTTTAATCTAGATTTATTTCGTTCATTTATTGTACAAATATTTAATTGACGTTTATCATTTCTGTTTTTCCATATTTTTATAATATTAACTATGTCTTGTTCAGAAAATTCAGGTAATTTAGCTACCTTTCGAACGGTTTCTAACAAAGTTAAAAGTCCATCATTATTATGAAGAACTGCAAGAGCATGTCTAGCGGAAAAAGATTTGGGTAATCAGTTTTTTTATCTATATAATTTAATTTAATACGATTTACTGCTTCATTTGCACTTGTTCGGATTGTAGTTATTAATCCTTGTCCTGTTAATTTCATATATTGTTTTAAGTCTTTTAACAAAGCTTCACATTGACTTTTAGTATATAGTATTAAATTTGGTTCAGGAAGTATCATATCAGGATTTTCTGTAAACCAACAAACTTCATTCCAACAATCATCATGATTATTTTGCAAATGTGCTATTACGCCTTCAGTTTGCATTTTAAACAGATCTTGTTCAGTTGGAGTTGGTAAATTAGGATCATTAGCACGTGCAGTTGCTGCATATACACATTGAACGTAATATTTCATAATTGGTGATTCAAGATGTTTCCATTTATTATTTTTGGCTAATTTTTATAAAAGGTATTTATATATAAATTTATTTATTATACGTATAATTTCTATAAATTAAAAAAATTATACCTATTTTTGCTCTAACATTTTTTGCTTTATGCTTTAAATCGGCACAAATTTTATGAACGATTTTTTGAGCGCCAAGTGTTTTATTACTATTTAAATCTCCATCAATACCGACATCTAAAACAATTTCTGAAGTTTCGAGTACCGGTGATATTTGTTCAATAATGGTAATTAATATTAAATGTTCCATAGTACTAGAACTACCATTATGGTTGCCTTCATTAATCGTAACTACTTGTCCATCAGTTTTTTGATATTTTCTAGATTTTTCTGCAACATGAAAACCAATAATAGGTTTATGATCATTTTCTAATAGTAAGTAAAAATTATTTTAGTTATTTATTTTAATTTACTATATATTTTATACTTAATTACCATTTAAAAATCCGTTATATATAAATTCACCACTAGCTGCTGGTGCCTCACAAACATGACTCCATTGGCAATCAAAACTAACTTCTAAATTAAATTGATTGTTTTCAATTAATTTATCAAGAACTTTATGTAATGCTTTTTGAGCTGAATTAACTGCTTCATTTTTTAAGCCATCAAAAAGTTTATCTTGCTTAGCAAAGTATTGTGATTTACCACTTTGTCGTGTGATTCCAACTAATGCAAGCATAGATCGCCATTCTTCACGATTTACACCACCAACTAATCCTGCTGCAGCTATACTTGTTGAAAAATCCATTTCAGGTGATTCATTACTATGTTCCGTTGTTGCTTTACAATTTAGACATTTAATTATAATTTTAATTCCTAATCCATTTACTGTTATCGAGGGCTTTTTATTAGTAATTTCAGCAGTATAACAAATAGGACATGGTTGGTTTAGTATTAATGTTAAATATATGTCTGTATTTACGAATATTGTTGATCCTAATTTTCCATTTTTAATTAAGTTGTTAACCATTAATTGAATTGTATTAGTAGAAGAAAGATTAGAATTTTCGTTATTTTCATCGCTGATAGTTCCTTCACTATATAAAATTATTGAGTTTTTATATGTAGTATTCAATATACTTTATGTATAATAATTATATAATTTACCTTTCAGAATCTAAATTAGAACATAACTCTGCATTTAGTTTTCTGAATAGTTTCTAATGATCGATGTAATTTTTTTTTAGTATTTTTTAATTCATTGCGTACTTCTTGAAGTTGAATTCCTAATGCTTGAGTAACTGAACTAGAAGTATTCCAGCCTTCAGCTTTTATTGGAAGCCCAGCTTGGATGTCTTCACTACTTTCTAGTTTACGTGCCTTATTTTTAGCTGAATTAATCATTGTAATACGTTTTTTTTCTGCGTTAAATAATTTTTTAGCATGTTCAAATAAGTTTGAATATGTATTATTAACATATCCCCGGAGCCATTCTACGTTTTCTTTACAATTAAATCCAAGAACACATGTCATTGATAATGCACCTTTATATTTAATTGGAGCTGATTGTAAATGATTTCGCAAACTGTTTAAATTATCTGGTAAAGATTGAGATTTTTGTTCGGTTATAAATTTCCAATCATCCCCATAATCTATCCATTTATAAAAAATCATTTGTTGAACTTCGTTCCATTCAAGACTAATTTTTAAATAAACACCATAATATGTATATATTGTATAACCAGGAATTAAAGGTACATAAACTTTTTCATTTACATCAGGTTCGATACCATTAACTGTTAATAATTGATATAAACTCGATTGTTTATTTGTTTTATCATAGTTATTAGGAAGCGTTGCATGTTGTGGCAATAATTGAAGATATTGTGATTGTTCACTAACAAACAAATTTTTTGTTTGTCGCTTATATTTTATTCGATCACTGTTAAGCTCTAAAAGTCTTTGAATCCATTCGCAATTACCCTAATAATTAGACATTAAATGAACAACCGATTCTATTTTTAGATACTAATAATATATAATACAATAATTTTTAAAACAAATTACAAAATTTTCTGAATAAATTTCTTAATTTTTTATTCATACCATATTAAACACATATAGTATTTTATAAAAAATCGGTTAAAACTGTTGATTTGAACGATACTACAAAATTAAACAATAATTAGCATCAGGTATTGAGAATTAGCAAGTTATTCGTATACTAATATATAAGCAAACTTGTAAAAGGTACTAACTAATTGGCACTAAAATAGCTTTAAAACGTAGAGTAAGTTATTTAATATAACACGTATGTTTTCTTACATACTTTTGGTTGTTTTTCTTATTACTAAGTAAGAATTTTAATGATTTTAACGATTTTAACGAATATTGGACCGTGATCGACATTAATATATATATTGTGTAACCTACCAAAAAAAGACCCTACCCTTAAATTTAAATTAAAATTTATCTAAAATTTATCTGTTATTAAATTTAAACTAAAAAATTTGAACTAAAATTTTACGGGTCCCAGGCTCCAATGCACCCTGACTCTAAATTTTGGCCGATCTGCTGAACTTTCTATCCCCGCATTAGCCAGCCAATCAAATTATTTCGACTGGCTAGCCGGCTTAGCAGTTAGCCGTAGTGTAAATCAACCACTAATAATGCAAAATCAGGTGTAACATGGCAGACGAATAAAAAAAAAGAAAAATCGATAACGATAAATTCATCAATGAAATTACCATTTGTGTCTTAATAATTCCTCGCAAAATTTTTGGCATAGAACTATACCCTGCCCATATTCTAATAATAATCGTTGCGCTTTATGTTATATCTGATGAATTGTGGCGATTTTGATGTAAATTTCATGAAAAAAAAAGTCTTTTCATATTTTTTGCAATTTGAGCAAATTTGTTTTTTTATAAATTTTGATTCTTAACATTATTAGTTGAACGCGTCGTCGACATAGAACGCTAGTAGCATAGACACGTGACGGCATTGCGGATGGTAGCGAAAATGGACCGAAAGCGTGCTTTAGTCATGTATTTTATATTTTGGGAATAAGAATTTTTCATAACACGTAAAATTTCTATATTTTGCGTCTTTGATATTATGACAAAGTATTGCGTCATCAAGTGCCGTATAGGATAAAATAACGAATTTGTTCCAATAAAAGCATTTGTTTTGCAGATTACTGTATTGGCAAAAAAAAAATTTTTTTTCTTTTCTGCAAAAAACTTCCTGAATCGAACTTCATTTTATATTCGGGCCTTTTTACCTGATATACGAGCAGTAAATTTTTTTTTTTAAGGGCGGCGAAAGTTTACTATACGGTTTAAACCTCATATATAAGGCAGTAGAAATTAACTGCAAATTTTTCGGCTCTCATAACTTACCCCATTTCTACTCCGGGCACTTTTCTTCGGAAAGGTGCATTATCATCACGGCGCTACAAAAGCAAGCAGTCAAGTTAATTGTTTTCCGGGGTCATCAGGTAAAGGTTCTAATAACGGTTGAAGTTATCAACCTACCATACGCTTTTTTTTTTAAATTAAAACACCAATGGTGTTCAACGCTACGGTCAAAAAAAAA
Organism: Gigaspora rosea; assembly: GCA_003550325.1. Lineage (NCBI taxonomy): Eukaryota > Fungi > Glomeromycota > Glomeromycetes > Diversisporales > Gigasporaceae > Gigaspora > Gigaspora rosea. Next base: position 54,525 of record QKWP01001809.1, on the reverse strand, counting down.
CTAGCTTAGTGATTAATGTCTGGTGTTCCGAGTGAAAATGTTCACCCTCCAAAACCCCTCTTTGACTCTAATTCTAGCCTTTAACCTTAACTTATAATACCACCCTTATTCTAAATTTTTAATATAGAATTATTATAAAAATATATACTGTATGGTGTTGAGCACCAATGGTGCGCTTTATTACTACAGTGAAACCTCCATAAATGCACGTCTTTGAGACCGAACTTTAACAACGTGCATTTAAAGAACTATAAGAAAAAATGCATTTATAAAGGCCATGTATATATTTGGGCCAGAGGTTGGGTGTGCATTTAGAGAGGGTGTGTATTTATAGAGGGTGCATTTGTGGAGGTTTCACTGTATACAACATATTTTATTAAATGTATGATTTTTAATCGTTATTTTACTTTGTAGAGGTCACCTCCCTGGCAATCTTGCTCCCTCGGCATTCCTTAAATTATAAGCCTCCTAGAATCTAGACGCTCGATGAATGATATTGGCACCACTACTTTTCAAGATGTTAAACAATATAGCCCTAAATCTCCATCTCGTCAATTGTCTTCAAAATACAAACCGTATTACCAAGCCGATCTCCCGACGATTAGCATGTTATCGGTCAAAGATGCTTTAAAAAATCAAATTTTATCTCTTGATATTGATATGTGTGAACCAGACGCCGAAAATGCTTTTTTTGTAGCAAACCTTGACGAAGTATATAATCAACATTTTCGCTGGAAATCACTTTTGCCACGAATTGAGCCGTTTTATGGTACCGTCAAACTATTTAGTTTGTATACCGGGTGGGTGAAAAGTCCTTTAACAGGATCTTTTCGTTAATCATTAAATGATGTGTTTTGGTTATCATTTTTTATTATAGCTATAAAAAAACTTTTATTAGCGGAGATAGTAAAAAAGGTCCTGGTTAAGGACTTTTCACCCACCCGGTATATGTGTATACCAGGCTTCAGGCTTTCAATATCATACTTTAACGGTCGGACCCCTAAAAATCTGACCGATGAAAAATGAAGTTTATGTCGTTGATCAAATTTTCAAGGGTAGAGCCTGTTTAAGTTACAAACTCGAAAGTTCGAAGCCTGCTTTTCCCTTAGTGACACCCATATGTAGTTTTTGTCTATTTGAATTTTATTAATTGTAATTTATGTTCCCTAGCCGTAAAATGCAATCCCGACCCTCTGTTACTTAGGCTCCTTGCATCATTAGGAACGGGTTTTGATTGCGCCAGTAAAGTTGAAATCCAGACTATTCTTGACATTGGTGTTGATCCATCAAAAATTATTTACGCGAATCCTTGTAAACAAGCGTCATTTGTGCGCTATGCAGCGGAACATAATGTTAAAATGATGACATTTGATAATTCTGATGAACTCTATAAAATTAAACGTTATTTTCCCGATGCTCAATTGGTGCTTCGTATTCTCACCGATGATACCATGTCTCTTTGTAAGCTGGGACTAAAATTTGGCGCTTCTTTAGATTCTACAGAGGCATTACTGCAAACGGCTCGAAAGTTGGATTTAAATGTGATTGGCGTAAGGTATTATAAAGTTGTAAATTTAATTCACGGTTTATATTTTACTTGGATTTAACATTCTCCTTTTGTCAGTTTCCATGTCGGTAGTGGCTGTTATGACGAAAATGCCTTTATCGATGCTGTTCATCGTGCCAGATTTGTTTTCGATCAAGCTTCAGAGTTAGGATTTAATTTACATTTACTCGACGTTGGGGGTGGATTTTCACATTCCCGCAATTGTGATGGTATCACCTTTGAAAAAATCGCAGCCATTCTAGGACCGGAAATCGATAGCTTGTTTCCGCCCAATGTTCGTGTTATTGCTGAACCAGGACGATATTATGCTGCACCTGCCTTCACCATTGCAACTCACATTATTGCACGGAGAACTGTTCTTAGTAACGGTGATGTCCAAACCTTAGATATGGATACCGTTTTAAACGATGAAACTCAAACTCGGGACGATCATTCTGGATATATGTGTAAGTGTTATTGAATTATTTACAACAGGTATAAGTCACCGAACACGTAAATATAATTAGAATCTCAAGATTCATAAAGTTAACATTTAATTCTACCGATCTTTAAGGCTATTGCATGGTGTTTTTGTCCTTCACTTTAAATTTGAAATTTAAACGCACGCACGTAATTGTCTCTGATTAACATTATTTAGGTCGTCACGGGTAAGAACTCTGGTTGCTTAATCAATCTCTAAGATTGGACTATACTAATTATATATATATTTAACCTTTGAATCTTGAGATTCTTATATTTTATGTCCGATGACTTACATTTTAATTGCAACGGGTAAACTGAATTTTTAACATCCATTTTTATGTTATAGATTATATCAATGATGGTGTGTACGGAGCTTTCAACTGCATTTTGTTTGACCACCAGGTAGTTCATCCTAAAGTTTTATTCAAAAAAGGAATTTTTACATTTGACGAAATTTTGGATGAACCAGTGTATAATTGTAGTATATGGGGGCCTACATGTGATTCAATTGATTGTATTAGCACGGTAAGCAGTCTTCCCGTTTTGTTGCCAGGCGATTGGCTGTATTTCGAGGAAATGGGAGCATATACTATATGCGCAGCATCCCAATTTAATGGGTTTAAAAAAAGTAATATTATTTACACAGCCACTAATCCAGAGGTATTTGCTATTTTGTATGATGCATATTTCTGATGACTGTGGTTAAAAAAGTATTAGTATTTTAATATATATAGATTAAAAATATGATTGGTTTTGATAAAAGTTATCTTTCACTTTGTGTGATGATATATTGCGTAGTAATGACTATCATTTATTGTATACCTTCCGAAATAGGAATAGCCTACAATAGCTGATTATCGAGTTCAGCCTCAAAATTTGTACATATAATTAGATTATCATAGATTTTTTTGTTTCCGATGTTATACGTATATTTTAATGCAAATATATGCAATTGACCATTTTAGCAACACGGCCCGACTCATTTTCATTTTAAATTTCGGGCCTGCCCTGTGCAAGCACTCCTTATGTTTCCAATCATTCTTTTGCTGATTATCATTGAATATAGAATTATGAGAGTAATTTAATCCTGTCCAATACGTGTAATAAGAAAAAGAAAAAAATAATCATAAAATATAAATTTGCTATAGTACGAAACAGTATAAGATATTCAATTTTAATTGGATTTTTAAAAATAGTATAGTTTAACAAAAAACTATTAAACTTTTTCAAATTGATAGTTTTATATAAACTATATTTTTGAAAAAAGGATTTTTTTATTTTATAAGAAGTAATAAAAATTTGAATATTGTTTATTTTATATGTAAACAAAAATTTGGTATATTGATTTTTAGATATTATATACTGATATAATGTGCCTTGTATTAATAAGACCTATTTTGATATACCTTATTTTGAAATAATTGAGTTTAATTATTTGTTTGATTTTTGGACTAATTCGGGATTAGTCAAATTTCACGATTTTGACTATCAGGTGATATGCTTGCCTAGTATAGTTTTTCTTTTATATTATCTCTATTTTTTACTTTTTTTTTTTTTTTTTTTTTTTTTTTTTTTTTTTTTTTTTTTTTTTTTTTTTTTTTTTTTTTTTTTTTTTTTTTTTTTTTTTTTTTTTTTTTTTAAATGTTAATGGTGATCTCTATTTTTTACTATGCAAATCAATTTTCATTTATAATTAATAAAAAATGTTTATTGTATAAAAATTTATATAAATCTAATAAAAACTCTTTTTTGAAAAAATTGCAAAATGGGCCCTTTAATACAAGACATCTATATATGTTAATTAATCATATTATATTACAGTATAATATTATTAACTAATTAAAATTAATTTTATTGGTGTTATTGTATGAGATTTTTTAATTATTTTAGTATATTTATCTTTTACTGATACTAACTATAATTACAAAAAAATTAACATCTAAAATATAGATTTTATAATTTAATAATATTATTTTTATTTTATAATACTTGGCAATTTTAATATACAGATTAATAGAATATTACTAGAAATAACTGGCAGTGATCATTACCACCTCTAGATATTTTTAGGGTTAGAATAAAAGTTATGGAGATTTTGTTTTTTATATATAGTATAATATAGTTTAAATATATCACAATTTTAGTTTTTATAAGGTTATTGGGTGTTTTGAACATTTTTATTTAGAGTACCTCATCCGGTTTACTTAGTATATTTTAAAGATATAAGCACTCTAGTGATCAATTACTACCAGTTATAGTTAGTAATATTCCAGATTAATATACTTAATTTTTTTCTTTAAATATAAACTTATTAACTTTTTATATTATACAAAAATATTAGATATATTTAAGGGTAGGGTGTACGTAGATCATTTTTCATATGATCTATATGGTAGATTGAATTTTTATATAGTAAATAAAAATATGCTTCTAATAAAACTTTTTATTATCTGAGTTAATTTTTACTATATTTATATAATATATGGTTTAAAGTAGCTTGTTTATAATAGTGAAGTTGTAAGAAATGCATTTCTTTAAAAAAAATAAACTTCATATAGAATTAAATTTTCCAAGGTCACTATATGTTTTTCCTGGGTTACACAAAAATTTGATAATTCTTATTGGTCAAATCATATGATGTTTATATGTAAATTATATGATATGGTTATACAAAGTTGATCTACAATTTATTTTATATGAAAATAGAAATATTGACACTCTACCCTTAATATTAAAGCTTATTTTAATAATATATATTATACTTAATTAAATAATACAATCAAACCTTTATAAATTCAACTCATAGTGACAAGCTTACAATATGCATTTAGGGAGGTTTGCATTTAGAGAGAGCCAATTAAATTGCAGCTTTAAAAATTAGATCATCAAGTTTGTATAATTTCTACCAAAAACTATATAATCTATTTTAAATACTAAAATTTAATTGGCTATGTGCATTTAGAAAAATTAGTGTGATATAAAATCTTATTTAAGAGAATATATATTTACAGAATATAGAACATGTATTTAGCACTAATGACATCTTATGGGTTATCTTGATAAAAAAAGGGGTTTTATATTACAAACTAAAAATTTTTAACTTTAGTATATAGACAACACATTTTTCTTACAAGGTAACCTTCTTTGGTTACCTAAGTAATTTGTTTAGAGCTCGATTTTACACATAACTGCTAATTTAAAATTTGTAAATTTTTGTTTTTGGTGAAGTTATATTTTGAAAAAGTGCAAAATTAGCAAAATTTAAATCCGATTTTTGTACTATCTTTTTTTTCCCCTGTGCTCTATATTCTTAAAGAATTTAATTTGAAGTTAATTAGTTAAGCTAAATAGAATCTTCAGCTCAAAGTTTATAATAAATTCATATGTTTTTTTAAAAATTTTAATTATAGAAAGCAATGAATGAGGCATATCTTATGCCTGTTATAATATTAAAAAACTCAAAGACAGTTTGATCCCATGATTGATAACAGTCACTACATAGTAAAGTTCAAATTTTACTATGTAAATCAATTAAAACCATTTAATTAAACTTGTTTAGAAAGTATCTACTAGGCTAATGCATAGCATTATATGTCCGGAGCATATTATATGATGTTCATCATATTATACAAATGCGTTAATATGCATATGTTGGTAACATTAAAGCACAAATATAGACATGTGTGCGGACAAACAAAAAATTTCCAAATTCCATTTCTGATAAGATTTACATGATATATATGCAAGTATATCAAAAAAGTAAAATTTGTCAAGATTTTTACAATTGAAACACATCAAGAAGGTAATTTTTGTATCACTTTGCATAGACACTTATGGACCGTCGCTAAACTCTGGCCAATAAATAATATTATATCTTCACATAGTAGCTTCTTTAGACTATATAAAAAAAATTTTCAAAATCTATATGTTTGTTTATATATAAAATTTTATAAAAACTTGAATATATTGTGATACAGTGATTCGATTTGAATAATTTTGGTACTATTTGATTTGTCTTAGTATAATGAATCCAATAATACCAAAATTATGCTATTTGGATTACTGGATCACAAAATATTCACAAAGAACTATTGGTTAAAAGTCATAAAGATAAATTGTCTTAGTAAAAAAAACATTTTATAAGAAAAATTAAAATTTTCCAAAGTTAGCACATAAAAAACTTTTTTTTACTAAAACAATCTATCTTTTCAACTTAAAAAAGTTGTTTAGCATAAAATTTTACATATAATATTTAAACATAAATATAGATTATATTAGTAAAAAAAAAGTTTTATATGTGTTAACGTTCAAAATTTTTGATTTTTCTTATAAACCGTTTTTTTACTAAGACAATCTATCTTTATGACTTAGAAAAAGTTGTTCAGAATAAAATTTTATATTATATGCTTTGATATCACTTATTTATTTTTATATTTTACTAGTAAAATTTTTAATTTTTAAAACTTAAAATTTTTTGTCTACAAAATCGTGCAATTTGATTGGTCGAAATCAGGGTGTGACAAATTTCTATTCCCTAAAATATATAATAGATTAAATTATATATAAGATATAATATATATAATATATATTATTTAATATTAAGTAACTTATAATATACTAGCCCATTTTGGACGATTTTACTACCAAAATGATCATCTCAATGGTGCACCATTAAATTTTTTGGTATATAGGTGCACCTAGTAGTGCACCATATTAAAAAATATTAACTTTACAAACCATTGATTCAATATATTGACCGACAATTTTTTTTAAATTGCACCAATTTTAAACTTAACTTTAACGACAATGACTAGAATTAATTTGCATGCAAAATTAGCTGTTGATAAAATAACTCCTATGCAGCAGACTTGTCTGTATTCTTGCCGTGTCTGAATTATGTCGATTCTAAATTTTTATTTTAGAATCGGTATCCATTTAACAATTATTAAAAAAAAAGCAAGCGAAAAAAAATTTAGAAATAATAAAAATAATAATAATAATAATAAATTAAAAAATTAAAAAAAAATTTATAAATAATAAAAAGAGAATAAATATAAGATCGTCTAAATATTAAATACTAGCTAAAGTTTCATATATTAAAAGAATACATTCGAATATTCATACATATTTTAATAGTTTTCGCATTCCCCGCGTAAAAACATCTGCATTGTTTTCGGCAACGGCAGGAATCTGGGTGGGTGTCAGAAGATAATTACCACAATTTTTTTTTTAAAAAAAAATAAGTTTACCATTTTCCAGGTTATGTCATGACCGTAATGTTCAGCATAGTGGGTAGCACAGATTATTTCGTTAAATTTTCAACATAACAAACTTGCATCTCCAAGTTATTCCTATAATAGATAGGTATATGTAGTTCTTCTAATACGCCAATACAAAGAACTTTAAAAGTATTAGCTTGAATTTTTCGTTTGAAGATTAGAATTTTTTATAACGAATTTCACGCCATATCCTTGTGAATCAATATAGTGTTGAAGAAAAAAATATGTAGTACAAGGTAATAAAAATCGATTTGAATATAATAAATAAAAAAAAATGAAGCATGTAACTACTATATAAAGAATTATGTATTTCATAAATATCAATGAAAAGATCAATGGAAATATCAATGTGATTTAATAATTACCGTATCATTATCGTCATTGATAAAATGAGTCTTAATTTTTCTTGTCGTTATTAATAAATAAATACGCCAGTACTGCAATAATTAAAATTTTCAATATGCATAGAATATCTTCGTAGAAAATGATCAATCAATGATTTAATCAAATCATCAATTGATTTATGCAGATCGATTTTAAGAATCAGCTGTTTATAAAAATGTCATCGCTGTAGATAACACGATCATTAACCTGAATTTTGGGTTCATCCTAGCATTGTCTAACAAAGTTTTATCCAAAGATTCCATTGAATGCAAGCAATATTTTTTTTAATGTTAAAAAAAATAAATAGTGTAAGTAAATTGTTACTTATTGGACAAAACCACGAAGGTAGGCTCTTATTTTTTCTTTTTTAGTAAGATATATCTAATAATCCACGCGCACAATTCATATAGCACATCTTATAAAATTTTCTATGAAAATCTTTTCTAAAATGAAATGTGGCGGATCATGAGTAAAATCACAACCAGTAAATAAACTTTATTGGAGTTAAATTTGATTGGCTCGCCACCCTGCACCATACTTGTGTTTGGTGCGCCAAGTGCACCACCTATATTAGTGCACTATTGGCGTCGCCAAGTACCCTGCACCAGCAACCCTATAGGGGGTAGAGAAATTATTAGGTCCTATATATAATATAATATATATAATATATATAAATAGGGAAAATAAATTTGTCACATCTGTGACATGTCACGCCCCCTGCTTCAACCAATCAAATCGCACGATTTTATAGGCAAAAAAATTTATTTTTTAAAAATTTAAAATTTTACTTAATAAAGTGTAAAATATATATAAAATAGCATGTTATATAACGTAAAATTTTATTCTGAACAACTTTTTCTAAGTCATAAAGATAGGTTGTCTTAGTAAAAAAAACGTTTTATAAGAAAAATCAAAAATTTCCAAAGTTAGGAAGTCGTCTAAAGCCTTGTACCCACGTGACCAATTACGTAGATCAATAATCACAATGTGATTATTGAAAATTCAAATCTTTTGTATAACTTTGAACAAACATATCTCGGCAAATATCTAATTAAACTTCATGAATTTTTTTTATTTTAATTCTATGAATAATAGTATTAAAATAAAAAAAAAATCATCAAATTTGATTGAGAAGTTACTGAGTCATCTTCACTCAAAGTTTTGAAAAAAATTCAAAACGTAATGCCTATCAAAATAAAAAAAAATTTTAAAACTTGGAGCGAAGATATCTCAGTAACCACCTGACCAAATTTGATGAACTTTTTTTTATTTTAATTCTACAAATTTATAGAATTAAAATAATAAAATTCGTCATGTTTTGTTAAATAGTTGCTAAGATAACTTCACTCAAAATTTTGAAAAAAAATAAAATAACAGTCGCAGCAAAATTTTTTCAAACTTTGAGCGAAGATATCTCGACAAGTATACAACAAGATTTGATGAGTTTTTTTTTTATTTCGATTCTGCATATATGTGGAATTAAAATAAAAAAAAAATTTATCGAATTTGATTTAATACTTGCTGGAATATTTTCGCTCAATTTTTAAAAAATTTTGTCGCAGCAATTATTTATAAATGTTTAATTTTTAAAAAAATTTTGAACAAAGATATTTCAGCAATCACCTTAACAAAATTTGATGAACTTTTTTTTTATTTAATTCTATAAATATATGGAATGAAATAAAAAAAATTTCATCGAATTTTATTGGGTGGCTGTCGAGGTATCTTAGCTCAAAGTAAAGGCGATTTGGCTAATTTCATCGTGGTGCTTGGCTATATTAATTTTTTTTTGCCTCCTTTCATTACCTTACCAATTTTTTCTAGGGATAAACGCTTAATTTTGCCCTTCTTCGTGCTAATTATTAAATATTTTTCTTTTTTATTAGCTGTAGTTAAAAAGTCTTCACGAACAGAAATAATTTTTTCAATAATTTCCTCTTTGAAAATTTTCAATTATTATTATTATTAATTATTATTATTATTATTATTATTTATTATTATTATTATTATTAATTATTATTATTATTAGGAAAAATCTAGAAAGTGCACCTGTGTATTTTGTGCCCCTAATGTACTAATAATTGATTTCACGTAAAGTTAGGGTTAGGGTAGGGTTAGGGTTAGAGTTAGAATCAAAATTAGTACAAAATCGCGAGAGGATCATTTTTTGTTAGAAGCGCAACAGGGGTTACCCTAGTAAAATTTTGAGATATCAAAATAGGGGGCACAAAGTGCATGGGCACTGACTAGTCCTGTCCTATTATTATTATTATTATTATTATTATTAGTTATCTTCGTTCAAAAAAAAAAAAAAAGCCATAATTTTAACAATTAAAATGAATTACTAGATAATCCTTAAAATTTTATTTATTCTTCAAATGAAGACAAATTAAATTGCTACAGTATATAATAAACATTTACAATTTTTTTTAAAAAACAACTAAATTAAAAATGAAATTAATAAGCCTCGTAAGTTTTTACATTTACCTAAATTAATAAAATAAAAGAAAGTTAATCGTAAATATTCATGAATATTTATTTTTAAATACTTAATTTAATAAATATCGCGGCTGAAGCTGGAAAATAGAAACCTCGATTTAAAAATATAAGCCCTGCCAAATCCAAAATCCACTTATACTCTTTTATTATCAAAATTAACCCTAAGCCTAATCTAATTGTTAAAAAAAAAAGAAAATACGCCAAAAACTTTTGAAAATTTCATATCAAATAATTAAAGTTTCTAGCTTCAACCAAACTTCAGCCGCGACAATAATTTTCTTTATACCCACCTATGCTTATTACAAACTTTAGAAGAATTATGACAATATTCCATTACGACTGGTGCAATTTATCATTTGCAGTTTTAATACGTTCAGAAATCATTAACATCTCTGAAGTAATAAAATTTTTTGAATCATAATTCTACTCTAATTTTATTAACAAATTAATTGTTGAATTCGCTAATAATTTTGTTACAACCTTACCAAAGATAAGTACCTATTTGTTTTTTTTTAATTTTTTTTCTTTGTCTAACCTAATTTTTCTATTTCGTATAACGTATAAAGATCCTTAAATAAAGAATTCATCTGTGCGTATTGCATAACTAAAATATAGCAACTTGTGCCTTTATCCCGTGATTGATTACTGTAGCATTAATAAAGATGATGCATTTAGCCTTAAAAATTCTAATGATTTATAAGAATAAGTAATTGCTTTTAATAAATTTTTTTATTGCTGTTTTCGAATTAATGCGATCAATGAATCTTGTAAATCGCATGAATCCTGCATGTAGCCATTGTTTTAACAATGGCAATATGCAGGATTCATGCAATTTGCAAGATTCATTGATCGCATTAATTCGAAAACAGCAATAATAAATATTGAATTAATACTACACACCTCTTTATTATTTATTAAAACAGGATCTAAATAAGAATTTAATTCTCTTATAAAAATATTCGTTCTTTCAGCATTCCCTTCTTCCTCAACCTTCCAGTACACATCACGCACCTGTTCCATTAGTCCATTCACGACCATGCGCCTATTCTCTGCAGCTTTTTCAGCTTCCGTTCTCTCTGGTATTTCCACTTCGACCAATTCTCGATGCTCATATATTTCAAAACCACTATCGTCGAACATTTGTTGAAATCTTACCCAAGCATTAGCGGTTAGCAGCTTATTAGTACCATAAATATGGTCATGGAAGATATGCCTGCAGAGTAATAAATAGTGGTAGAAAAAAAGATACTGACAATCTAATGTTATCAAACCCGGAGGTTTTTTACCTTTCTCCAGCCTTTTTTCAATAGTAAAGAACTCATCGACGATTAGCTTTTGAATAGGATAAGGAAATTTATGAATTTTACCAAGAATTTTATTACCAACTCCAACTACTGAAATTTTTTTAGTACGAAATTCGAATGCTACGTATTCAGAGTCTGATTGGTTTTTTGTATCAAAGTTGCAATTTTATGGCATGCACCAATCAAACCATAGTGAGAGAAAGTTAGTCGTTTTAATTCACTATGGTACGATTCTAAAGGATTGGTGGAGGTCGTTTGTAAAAAAAATGGAGAATACTGGCGAGCCCAAAGGGCCCATTGCTGAGTATTTTTAGAATAATTTCGCTCTATATATTTTTTTATAGCGGGGACGGAACAGTTGGCGATTGCTTTTTTAACAACCTCCCCACAACCGATCATTGTCCGTTTATGCATAGCATAAATCATTTCATTTCGGGTTTTCACATCGTACATCTTATTTAACCAGGTTCGCATAATATGGACAGTGCAGTAAAGAATGTCACATTCCTGCTCGCTCGCTTGAAGACCTGGAAATGCTAACTCGATGGCATTGGCTTCGGTATTACTTTGATCGATAAGAAAGTACCGAGGTTTCCATTGGCATTCAAAACGCCTAACTATCTTTAATACTTCCACGATGGTACTACTTTCTTCATTACTGATGAAAAAATGAGAGCCAACGTCCCAACATCTATAACTGTCGTGGATATATAATGTAAATAGGTGCTAATCATACTTGTTGGTTTTATGAGTAGAGTCAAGGAGAGTTAACCATCTGAAGCTTTTCTAATTGGCTATTATGCGCGAAAACAAACCTACGGGTATGTTGATGTGTAATTTCATAACGCTCAACCCGATAACCATGGTTTTCTAAAAAAAATGTCTCTTGGATGTCCTGCTTCAGTCTTGAGTTACCAATGAGAGGGGCCTCCTGGGATCCTTGAACCTTATACTGAATATTAGTAACCTCTTTTCGCTTTAGCTCCTTAAGGCTTTCTCCAAGCCCTAACTTGTCAGTTCCATATTCCTTAACAGCATTAACGATTGATGATGGCGGATAATTTTTTATTGCTTTCATCTCAACTAGAACCTGAGCTGCTTCTGAATGTTTAAGTCTTTTACTATCCTCTAATGTGTGCGCATGATTCGGTGAATCTTGATACTGTTCAACCCGGACCTTAAATTCCGTCACAAATCTAAATACTTTGATCTTAGCATTACATAAATTTTCGGGTCGAATCTTGGTTTTTCTGCGCTTTTCTACTGGTATTCCTTCTTCTCGGGTACTTGATTTGTTGTGCTTGGTAAAACGGCAATAATATGTCTTTCAAGAATTTCCATTTTTATGATTTTTATAACCGAATTGAGTCCATATGTTTGTAACCAGAGGCCACCACTCGCTGTCAAACTCATCTAATGGAATTTCAACCGGTTGATTAAGATTAAAAAGAGTATTGCGCTTCTGTCAGGGGTTAAGCTCATAACATCAAGAGGGGTTTTCTTTTTTTTTTTTAAAGAAAAAAAATTGTGAATTTTTTTTTAAAAAAAAAAAGAAAAAAAAATTTAATGTGCAAGTTTTTTTAATTTTTAATAAAACGAAAATTTATGATATGAAAGTTTTTTTTTTTAAAATCTAAGGAAATGTCGTATTTTTTTTTCCACAAATCGATAATAAGTAGGCACATATATATGTATGAAGGCAGCAGTTCGCTTTAATAAATGAAAAAAAATACGAAAAAGTGACTACTATGAAACTAACTTTGTGTGCGTGGAGAAAAAGTTAAAAAATTTAAAAAAAAATTGCACCGCGATAAAAGAAAAAGAAAAAAAATGCATGTATTGTTGTACATACGTATCTGGTATCAAAATAGGGGTTAGGTGATTATTGATAATTACGTATATCAATAATCACATCATGTAGGTACAAGGCTTTAGCCATCCCCCAAAGTTAGCACATATAAAACTTTTTTTTTACTAAGACAATCTACTATTTTAACTTAGAAAAGTTGTTTAGTGTATAATTTTACATGTAATACTTAAATGTAAATATAGATTATATTAGTAAAAAAAAGTTTTATATATACTAACGATCAAAATTTTCGATTTTTCTTATAACATGTTATTTTTTTACTAAGACAATATATCTTTATAACTTAGAAAAAGTTGTTCAAAATAAAATTTTACATCATATGCTTTGATATCGCTTATTTATTTTTATATTTTACTAGTAAAATTTTTAATTTTTAAAACTTAATATTTTTTGTCTACAAAATCGTGTGATTTGATTGGTCGGAATTAGGGTGCGACATGTCACGGGTGTGACAAATTTCTATTCCCATATAAATATATATTTATATATATTATAATTTTTAATATTGAATAACTTTTGATCTACTAGTCCATTTTTGATGATTTAACTACCAAAATGTTCACCTCAGTGAGATGATTCTAACAAGCCCAAAATTATTAAATTCTAATCACAGGATCCTTAGATCGACAAAGATTTGTATTCTATAAACAATTAATAATTAAATATGTCTAATTTGGTGCATCTAGATTCTACAATAAATACTACGTGCCATATCAATCAGAATCAGATGATTTTGGTACCATTCGATTCGTCTCATTGAGATAAATCAAATGATACCAAAATCACCTGAATCTTATTACTCAACCATGCAATATCACATTTTAACAATTATTTTAAAACATAGTCCAATTTTGGCATAGTACCTAATTCGGCACACTAAAGATCTCTAATGATATTTGTGAACTATTGATCCAAATTATACGATTTTGGTACCATTCGATTCATCATGATGAGATGAGTCGGATGGTACTAAAATCATGCAATTATGATCAATAGTTCACAAGATATCATCATTTAATCAAAATAACCAGTGTAAAGCAAAATTTGAAATTAAAATAAAATCGGTGATAACCTTTAATAAACTGGTCTGTTTTTGATGATTTTACTACCAAAATGACCGCCTTGAAGAGACGATTCCAACGAGCCCAAAATTGTTAAAATCTAATTACGGAATCACAAGATCATTAAAGATTTTCTTATTATTTTAATGAAATCCGCCTGTCAACCCTATAGGCGAAATGTGGTATGTTTCCATCTAAATTTTTTTTTTTACTAAGTTAACGATACTTGTTTACTAATTGAAAGTTGTAGAGCTCGTCGAGACGCATCTAACAGTGGTTAGATCATCCAAATCAGCCCAGTGGATGGTAGGATATCATCGAAAAACGATTGGCTGACTATATATAATCTCTATGTAATACATTGTTTTATAGAGTTTTTATATAGTCGGCCAATCGTTTTTCGACGATATCTTGCCATCCACTAGGCCAATTTGGATGATCTAACCACAGTTAGATGTGTCTTAATGAGCTTTCAATTAGTGGGCATGTATCGTTAACTTAGTAAGAAAAAAAGTTTTAGATAGAAGTATTGTAATATAGTAACTTTTAGACAAGTAACTATATCACTTGACTTAACATGTAAGAGAGTAAGAAATGTATACATATCAAAGAAGTCAATAATAAAAGATAATAAATCCAAGATTAATAATACTAAGAAAAATAATATGTCGACAAAAATAAAAGAGAATAATAATTCAACCAAATAAATTAATAACCAACAAAATAAAAAGTTCTTTATACGATGGATAAAGAATCAAAGAATATAAAGATGATGGCTTTATATTGTAAAGAATAATATCAGTTTATTAAATATAAGATTTTAAGTACAAATATTTTTATAAAGGAAAAGAATTAAAGGACAGAACCTGCTTTGACTTGAGAGAAAAAACAGGGTTTATATATTTGTAAAAACTTAGGATTTTCTCTATAACGAGATATAATAACAAGATATTAACGAGTTATGATAACGAGTTATGATAACAAGATATGATAACAAGTTATAATAACGAGATATGATAACAAGTTATAATAACGAGTTATAATAACGAGTTATGATAACGAGTTATTAATAAAAATAACTCTTTTTTTTGAGAACAGAGAAAAGTTTTCCTAATAAAATTAATATTACAGATTTGATTACTTTGATAAAATTTATACTATTCTTACTATTTTATGATATTTTCCTAATACTAATATTTTAAAATGATACTAAAATTATACAAATATAACAGTATGCCACATTTCGTCTATAGAGATTTTCATATGTAATTTTCGGCATGGATTTTTATATAGTTGGCCAATTGTTTTTTGACAATATCTTGCCATCTACTGGGCTGATTTGGATGATCTAACTACCATTAAATGCATCTCAACAAGCTCTACAACTTTCAATTACAGAATTAGTGGACATGTATCATTAACTTAGTAAGAAAAAATTTTTAGATGGAAGCACGCCATATTTCACCTATTTTAGGCAGATTATCAATTAAATTTACACAAAAGTTGAACGATCTTGGGATTCTGTGATTGGATTTTGATGGTTTTGGACTTGTTAGAATCTCCACTAAGACAAACATTTTGGTAGTTGAATCATCCGAAACAAACCAGTAGATCAAAAGTTATCCAATTTTTAATATATATATATATTATTAAATTTTAACTAATCAGATGCTTAGAAAAATTATTAGGTGGGGGTAGGGGGATTAGCTACTTAGTGAAACCCTAATCAGGTGATTTCTGGTGCTCTTCTAAATGGGGTATTGTGGCCAGGTTAAAGTTTCTACTAATAAAATTTTTTTTAATAAGCAAATAGATTTTTGTAGAATTTTTATTATTTGAACTATATTTAAGAGTAGGCTTTCTCAGAATGGTTATACAAATATATATACTGTATATGTATATTGATCTTTTTAAATAATGCAACTTATAAAGCTTGTTACTGCTAGCAAGTTAATATTTTTAATATTGTATTTGACCTTTCATTAATAGCGCAAAGGCTTTCTTTACTTGTTTAAATAAAACAAAGTTCATTGTCTGGAGCGAAGCGAAGAACCTTTAGTTTTTACGTATCATGATACAAAAGTTACTTTCTTGATGCATCACATATTAAAATATCAAAAACACAACTTTGCACTTTCCGTCTGTCCACTCATATAATTTTTAAATTATTTTTAATTGGCCAATTTATGAAATTTTTATGAAATTGATAATAACTTTTAATTCACTGGTCTGCTTTGGATGATTTAACTATTGAAATGTTCATCTTGATAAGACGATTCTAACAAGTTCAAAATCGTTAAAATCTAATTACAGGATCCCAAGATCATTCATCACTAAGTAAATTTCTTTACTATTGAATAAATTTTGATCCACCAGGCTGTTTTGAATGTTTAACTACCAAAATGCTCATCTCAGTAAGACGATTCTAACAAGTCCAAAATCGTTAAGTTCCAATCACAGGATCCAAAGATCAATAAAGATTTATCAATCATTTAATCAAATTGATTTTTATATATAAAATCAATTTGATTAAATGATTAATAAATCTTTATCGATCTTTGGATCCTGTGATTGAAATTTAACGATTTTGGGCTTTTAGAATCATCTCATCTCATTGATACGAGCATTTTAGTGGTTAAATCATCCAAAACAGCCTAGTGGATCAAAAGTTATTCAATAGTAAAAAAATTTACTTATTGATGAATGATCTTGGGATCCTGTGATTGGATTTAACGATTTTGGGCTTGTTAGAATCGTCTCATTGAGATGAACATTTTGATAGTTAAATTATCCAAAACGGACTAGTGAATCAAAAGTTATTATTAATTCCATAAATTAGAACATATATAAAATTTATAAAATTTATAGTACAAGAAATAAAATTGAGTTTTAGACAAACAATGCTATACTTTTATCTAGTAAATAGCAAACTTTTTTAATTATTATATTTATATAAATATTTAGCTCCGGACAAACAATGCTATGCATTTACCTAGTTTAATAATAGTTAGTATTATGTTTACTTTAGTTAGACTTCAAGCAAAAGCTTGCTTATCATCTTTTGTAACTGCCCATCATCGGGTTTAACCCTTTTTTTTTTATTATCATTTTTTTATTAATAAAAAAAAAAGCTTTTACTACTTGTCAATATATAAATAAAACCAAAAATTATGGTAAAAACATATTTTTAAATATAAAAATGTTGAAGATATTAAAATTTTTTATTTTATATATGGTCTATTTTTAGCTTATTTACTTTGTTCTTTTAACATCCATATATAAGGTTGATCGTAACTGGGCAACACGACTTTTAACAATAAATCCTCAATGAAAAAAATATAAACAACTACATAGATCCATATTTGTTAGTGAACAAGATCAATTTCTTTCATTATTACCCCAACATGCAACTATTCTACATAATTCTAATAAAAAAAAGTCCTTATATTGGTTACTAAATGTTGAAAACCTACTAGAAGATAAAAATAATCAAGTTTGGGTTTTTTTTATTCCAGGGTATACAATATATATATTTCTTGTTAGTGCCTATTTTCGTTTAAGCCTTGGGTGGTGTTCTGATAAACATGAAATTTTACTTCAATGAGCTGATTTTGCTAAAAATTCCCATTTTACTAAATTTCAAGTTTGTGAATCACATTCAGATAATTTCTCGAGTTTTTATGCATATATTAAAAAAATATATCATTATATTGGAAGAATATCAGTTCTATATATATAGAACTTATGTGTACAGAAAATATTAAGTGATTGCGTGGTTTGTAGCTAATTCTTATGATATATTTAACGATTTCAAAGTACAGTATCTTGCAAACAAAAAATTAAATACATTAATAAAGTCAGGAAAAAGAAAGGCTGCCGAAATTGATAAAGAATTAGCAACCAATTTTGATCTAATTCTGGAAATTTTATTAAAGCAGGTCTTCCTTTAACCTTTAAAGGATTAAATATCGATAATCATACTGCTCAAGCAATTACTCTTCAACTAGAAGAAACTAAAATTGAATTACAAAATACCAAAAATAAATTACAAGAATCCTCAATTATAATAGATCAACTTCATGAAAAATTAGAAAGACTTCAAGGTATTTATAACAAAGGTTAAAATATATATATTAATTAATTAAAAAATAATAACTTATTAACTTGAATTTTAGTGAAAGTACTAATAATACAATAGATCCGGAATCTGTATCAGATATAGTTGATCAACTTATTAATAAGGGAAAGCTTGGCTCTTCAGTTTTAGTTAGCACAAACCTTTATCTCGAATTAATATTGAATCAGCTATGCCCAATATGTGGTGATAAAGAAATTACAAGTCGCAAACATACTTTTAAAGTTGTTAGATTGAGTATACATATAACTATTATATGCTCTAATTGTGGAACGCAAATAAACTATAATAATGAGACTAATTGTATGGATTTTTCGAAAGCTGTAGCAGCTGCAGGATTAGTAGAGATATGAATCAAGAAGAAATTAGAACAATTCTTTCATTGATTGAATTAATATGACAAATGGCATAAAACAATATTTTGATAATCAAGATCTTTTTATGGCTGAATTAATAGAAATTGCCAATAAAATACTGAACAGAATTTACGTACAATATGTGAATTAATTCAGTCGCATGGCAAATACATTCTTGAAGCTTCGTTTAATTGTTCATAGAGTTATGTCCAGGAAGCAATGCAAGCAAGGAGAATTTGTGTTTAACGGAATAATTGAAAGTAAGTTAATTTATTAAAATAATTTATTTTATTAAATATCAAATAATTAGTAATAATGTAGGTAGCATCCGGGACTGTCTTCGACTGACTAATGTATCGGAGGGCTGTACCGGTGATCACAAGTAGGATTGACATGCGAAGCTTGGACCAGAGGGTTTAAATAGGCAATCCCCTAGTCGGGTTGTAGGTATGGCAACTAGTGTAGAACCTTCGGGCGAACTACTTAAATTAGACAACCAAAAGTTGTATGTGTGGCTAGTTGTACTCTCATTCAATGTAATTCAATTGTGGGTGCGCCCAAAAAGGCGCCCTTGATCCACAGGCTTGATTAAATAAACTCTCACCCAAAGCGGGAACTTTGACACAAAAAAAAAAATAATAATAATAATTAGTAATAATATAATTTTGTATAGATTGTTCACACAAACCTATTATTGCATTTCACATTGTTGAAAAGCCGAAAGAATATAAAAATAACATTAAAAAACTATAATTATAAATAAAGAAAATTATAATAGCAGTTTTAAACAAATGGAACATGCTATTCTTATTACAATAATCAATAAAATTACACCAATTTTAAAAGAATATAATATTGTTCTTGATATTGCTATTGACGGTGACTTGAATAGCAATAAAACACTAGCTAATCAAAGCATTGTACACAGAATTTTTGATGATTTAAAGCATAAGTCGAAGCTCATCAGAAAAAAAATAGGTATATAAATATGTAATATACAATATAGAACAATATTAATACACTAACTTAAATTTATTTATTACTTTAGTGAACCATGTTAATTGGAAACAGTTTGAACAACCTATTATGAAATATTATTCCAAGTGTGTATATGCAGCAATTACTCGTACAGCCAATTCTGATATAAAAAGTCCAATGGATAATAAATTGTTTGATATACAAACTAAACAGTAATTGACCACCTATGTGACAAATATGACAAATGTTGGCCTGAGGTTTGCTGGATTGTAGAAACCCCGATCTTGAACTAGGTACTCCTAATTTAATTACTTATAGTAATGCACAATGCAAAGATTTAGAAGTATTTTTACAAAAAATTATAAAATTACCAAACTAGCAAAGTCTTATAACAACTAGAGGTCTGACTTGGTCAAGAAATAAGCATTTGAATATTTATTTGTTCAATATTTTATTATTCAAATATTCATTTAAAAATTTTGAATGGTATTCGAATATTCACTGAATATTCATTGAATATTAAATATATTTCAATTTTAAAAAATTATATAACTATTTATTTAAATTAGCCAATAAAATTGCAAATAAATTATTAAAAAAATAAAATAAAATTATAAAATTATATATATATATATACATATTTAATGAATATTCAATGAATATATTCAGTGAAATTTTAAATATTTGAATATTCATTTAGTGAAAAATTATATATTCAAATATTGAATATTCAGTGAATATTCAGTGAATATTATTCATTGAGTCAGATCTCTAATAACAACGATTAGAACAAGTGCTAATGAAGCTATTAATTGGTTAAAATTAAATTATACTGATAAAAAAACAGACTATCCAAAATCTTTTGCAGCTCATTACGCATTAACAATATTACATAATAATGTTGGTTTGGTAGAAATATTAACTATTATAAGAAAAGTTGGCAAATTATGTAAATTTTCAAATCAAGATATATATAATATTAGTAAGATACAGGAACAAAGAGAGTATCACCATGCAGCAAATATAGCTAAAATTGAAGCCCGAAATCAAGCTTGTGCTCAAAAAATTATAAATCAAAAAGCTTGTCTTAGTGGATTTAATTTTGATCAAGTATGTAAATAATTTATCAAATATTTTTTAAAAAAATAATAAGACTTTATTTATACCTATTTTTATTGTAGGATCTAGTACCGTATGGCAAATAGTTCAACAAAGTTTAGAAACCATGCAATTTCATCCTTCTTTTGCAATAAAAATATCTAATTTCAAAACTATTATCAAGTATGGTGATTGCCAATCTTTTCCTATACAATATCCTAATGGTCTTTGTCTCATATGTGGCTTTTATAAAATGCATGGTTGCTCTCAGCAAATACCAATCAAGTTTATCAAAATAAAGACGAAGATAAACCAGATTCAAAAAATAGAATGTTAGATGTGATTGTCAGTAAAGTGTTTAACTTTACAGAATTTAGACCAAAGCAACGAGAAAGTCTTGATAGTTTTACTGCAGGAAATGATACTTTGTGTATTTTACCTACTAGTGGAGAAAAGACCTTTATTTATACTTCATCAGTTTTACTATTTACGGAATTGACTGTGGTTTTTACTCTACTAAAGGCATTAATGGGAGATCAAGTGGTAAATATTGTTATAGCAAATTATTATATTTCAAATATGCTTAATTTTTTAGGTTTAAAACAGCAGGAGCTAGTAAATATGGGTATTCCATCGGCTATGTTATACGTATTTTCTGAACAATCACCTAATATTCAAGAAGTAATTTTTTCTGAAATTGCATCTGGATTTATACGAATACTACTAGTAACTCCAGAGAAATATATAAAAAATCTAGCATTTTCTCGTATGTTACAAAATATTTCATGCAAACAACAATTGCAATTCGTTATTGATGAGGCACACTGTATAAATCAATATGTTTATTTTCTGTAAGTTATAAAAAAATTAACATTACAAAGGGCCTAATACTAATATATAATATATTATTTACAGGAATGATTGGGCTAAATTAAATCTACTTAAACAAGATTTCTCTTTTTACCAATTCTTCTTCTTACTGCAACTTGTAGCCAAACAAATGCACAAATGATCAAAGATAACTTTGGGTTATTAGATCTTAAAGTATTCCGAAGTTCTACAATATCTCAATCTGAAATTCAATTGGAAGTCCTAAATAAGCCAGCACAGAAAGAGAATCAAACAAAGATATAATTAGATCTTGTGCAATCAAATTTCCCCAATCGATATATAGTTTACTCCGCAACTATTGATGATTGTAAGGGGCTGACATTTATTACATAATATCCATTTACTATGAGGGCTACCCCCTCCCCCCACGTAAGATCCAATATAATTGGCCAATTTATAATTTACTATATATCTTTGTGTAATGTAAGATATTGTTATAATACAGGGCCAACCCCCATCCCCTAAAATATTACGTAATAAATATCAGCTCCCTAATACTTACTATAACGTTTTAGCTAAATACTTTGGGTTAAACATTGTTGGAAAGTATCATAGATCCATGCCGAGTAAAGATCAAAATATAAATCTAGAAAATTGGAAACATGGTCAATTGAAATTAATTTCCGCAACAACTGCATTTGGAATGGGGTTGAATGTTAATGATATACGCGCTATTATTCATACTACATTTCCAATGTCCATAGATGCGTTGGTTCAAGAAACAGGTCGCACTGGTCGAAATGAAATGGCAGCAAAAAATATTATTATGTATTCAAGCTCAGATATTTACACATTGTTATTAATTATTTTACAAGGTCATTCAAGATATCAACAAAAAAAAAAAGTACTAATTAGTATTATATTTAAAAAATTAATATAAATTACTATAGTGATGAAAAAACCTGCCCAGAAACAAATAGCTTAGCGAACATAATGCAGCGATATAAATATTTGCAAAGAAAGCAAAATTCAATCTTTGAGGTTGTAGCATATTGTGAATCAGCGTATGAGTGTCGTCAACAACAAGCGTATCAGAGTTACTTATCCCTTAGATTGTAACACAGGCAAATTTGCCTGCGTATTTTAAAATTTTTAATAAAATTTTAAATATTGATTTTAGTCATATCTTTTCTAAGTAAAAAATATTCTTTGAGTTTTGTTTTAGTAACTTTGTTATAAATTTTTTTTAAAATCATTAGAAAACTTTAATATAATAAATGTTTAAAGTTCTTGTATTGGCATTTTTACTATTAAAATTTTTCTTTAGATTTTTTCAAATTTTATATGTTCCCGTCTATAAAAAAAATCTTTACTTCCAATACAAGTCTTAATTTTTACAAGTAAATCATTAAAGTTGCAATAATGAAAGTTGTCATCCTTTATATAAACTACAATATTGTCTTAAGAACTATAGTTCTAAAACTAAAACTAAATAAGATCGCAGAAAAATTGTAATAAAATTTTTTAAAAAAATTTTTTCTTAAAATTATCTATTTTCAGCTTATATGTAACTATAATTTATTTTCTTATAATATAAAAACTAATTTTGCAAAAAAGTAATCCTTTTTTTCAAATATAATTGTACAAAGTTTTATTTAATTATTTTAGCATTTTAAAAAAGTAAATTAGAGCTAAAAAAGTGCAAAAATGCAGGCAAATTTGCCTGTGTTCTACTACAATCTAAGGGATAGCCTGGTGATCTTCAGATAGTTGAATGTAATAATTGTAATAACTGTGCCCGTTAAAAAAAGATGATGCGTGCTGGTATAATATCGAAACGGAGGCTAGACGAATGGTAAAAATTGTAAAACAAGTGGTATTACAACAACTATTATTTGATCCTTCTTGGCCTTACGTAAAACTAGATAACATACTCGACATATTTATGGGTTCCAAGTTCCAAAACGTAAAAAAAATAAATCTTCAAAATCTGGTTGACTTTTGAAAACTACCAAAAAGAAGACTATTCAAAAACGTGAGGAAGCAAAATATTTGTTAGAGCAATTGATATTACATGGAGTGGTTCAACATAAAATAGAATTGAAATGAATATGACCCGAGTCTTCTATTTTAAGCTACAGCCACCAAATTGTAAATGTTTTAGAAAATAGTTAACATTTATTAGTATCGCAAGTGTAGAGACTACTTTTACGAAAAAGAAAAGGAGAGTAGTTAGAAAATGCTAATCTTCATACATAGCGGTTGAAGTTTGGAAAAACATATATCAATAAGAACAAATAAAAAATAGCATTTTTAGAAAAGCCAGTGTCTATAAATTTTATCATTGCTACTAGTATATATAATATATGTTTGTATGTTCCGAAATTTGATTAGTAATGTTCAAGTAAAATCGTACTGCCTACAAAAAAAAATCTATTTTTAGATTGTGAATGATCTGTATTGTGCATAATAGTAACATATGGGGCGCAGGCAATAGAAACAGCCCATTTTTACAAATTTTTTGAAATCGAGTTTTTATTATATTTATATAAATTTTGATGTGGGTGACATTTTCAATTAAAAATGAAAGTCGATTTGCATAATAAAAAATCAAGATAATATTAAAGAAAAATTACACGAGGCTGCATAGAGCCAACACATCACAATATTACCCGATAGTCACATGTTACATTTAACCAATCAAAATCATGAAATTTGATTAATCTCGGATCAGTCCGAAAATCAAAACAAATGATTAAACTCAATTATCTCAAAATAAAATATATGTAAAAATGGGTTGTTTCTATTGCTTGCGCCCCATATAAATTTTTTATAATGTAAATAAATATAAGAAAGCCTACTCTTAAAAAATTGCAAAAATCTTCAAAATTTAGATTTTTGCAGTTCTTTGCAGATTTTTTAACAAAAATCTGAGCAAATTTTTAAAAAGTATAATCTTCGCAGATTATAATAGGCGACGCCTATTATAATCTGTGATAATCTTCAAAATTATAATTACTATACTTACCTGCCGGTAAAAACACAATGGGAAAAACAATAAACAAAACAAAACAATAAATAAAGAAAAGCGTGTTTTTTTTATTTTTTTATTTTTATTTTTTTTTAATTTAAAATTTGAATAAAACCGATAGTGGGAATAAAAAGTAAACTTCTAGTTATTCCCATAACTGAAATTTACTTTATTTCCATGTACACATATGTACATATATACTACTTTTTTTTTTTATTTTAAAAATTTTTTTTAATCAGATAAACAGATATAGTAATCCCTTATTTTTTTATTTTTAGAATGTTTTTTTTTTAATTCGAATAATTCAAATTTTATTAGTTTTTTTTATGGGTTTTTTTAGGCATCTCTGGCCAGAGATATATAACTTATATATCTTTGGCATTTTGGCCAATCAAATTGCATGAAAGTCACGAGATCATTATTTTGGCGATCATGTGAACACGTGATCATGCCGAACGGGTCAGCTGCTTTTGTATAACTTGAAACCATACTAACAAGGCGGAGGAATCAAACATTAAAAAATAATTAAAAATTTTCAAACCTTTACTCAGCTCGGATCCGCAAAACCAAATGCAGAAATACTTTAACAGTTAATATTTTTTAATTTAATATAATTTATTATAGTGTAACACATTAATTACAATAATTTAACATCATAGACCTGAATGCCAAGTACAAATTTCATACTTAAGCAAAAAAAAAAAAAAAAAGCCAAAAAATTCTTGTTTTATATCTTTAGAATTATTGAGGCTCTTTAAACAAACATTTATTTGTGCCTTTCATTCTCATACATTTTTTGATAATCAAATTCTATAATTTGTCAATCTATACTATCTTAAAAATGGTGCGATACAAACAAAATCTATACAATTCGACTTGCACGTCAGAACCACTTCAAACCTCCATCAGAGTTTCCTCTGGCTTCATTATATTCATTCCAAATGAAAAAAGCCCAAAGAACAACAAAATTAGAAGCTTTGAGACCTACTAACAAAACCTACAAAGACAATACTAGGGCAGTGAAATCTCTTGAAGGCTCCAACGATGATGCCAGAAGCGACAAAACCCACTAACAAAGTTTCAATAATGATACTAAAGTGGTGAAATCATGACTGTGAAGGCTCCAACAACAACAACGACACCGTAACAACCTATTTATTATATGACAACGAAAAGTTAATTCAAGAAGAGAAAAAAAAAAAGCAAAGCTTCCAAAACGACAATATTGACAAAATCACACTAAACCCACAAAAGAAAAAGCAAGCTCAATCCAAGAAAAAAAAAAAAAGCAATGAAAAAAAAACTACAGTATTTATCTTACAAAATCCATTTCCAGCAAAGAGAAACCGAAAAACATACCGAAAATTTCTTTAAGGTTTGAGAAATGTTAGTTGAAGAAGAAAGAAAAAAAAAACAAGAAATCCCAACAAGACTTGCTTACCAAGAACATTGAAGAAGCACTCCAAGAACTCAAGGATGAAAACTTAACATCACCAAAAACGAAATTTCAACGAAATAACGAATCCTGAAATCTCCATGAATGACGGTTCTGAAATAATAAAAACCCCAATTTCCACTACAACAGCTCTCTACCTGGTTTTCTAGCAATACAAATTTAAAAAAAAAGTGTTATTCAAAGAAAAAAAAAAAAAGTAACGAAAAAAAAGCAACAAAAAAAAACCTACATATCCTAGAATCCTATCAAATCTCTACTACCGGAAAGCAAACCTACAAAAGGAAGTTGGCGTTAGCTCAAAAAAAAAGTACTGAAAAAAAAGAAAGCAATAAAAAAACTACCTATCTTACAATTTAGCAAGACCGTCTACTTGGTTCTCTAGCGAAGCAAACATTGAAGAAGCACTCCAAGAACTCCAAGGATGAAAACTTAATATCAAAATCGAAATTTCAATGAAATAACGAATTCTAAAATCTCTATGAATGACGTTTCTGAAATAGTGAAAGCCCTAATTTTTACTACAACGGTTCTCTACCCGGTTTTCTAGCAATGCAAATCTAAAAAAAAAGGTGTTATTTAAAGAAAGAAAAAAGCAACAAAAAAAAAGCACCAAAACAAAAAAACTACATATCTTAAAATCTCGTCAAATCTCTACTACCGGTACTTCCACAATTCTCTAACGAAGCAAAAAATGAGAAAAAAACAAAAAAACAAATCTAGATTAGAAAAAAAACAAACCCAAATAAGATTAGAGAAATAGGTTACATGAAAGCAGTCGACCTGTCTGACATGATCATGTAATCGTGCGATCGCTAAAAACAGCAATCACATAATTTCTTGCAATTTAATTGGCTAAAAAGCCAGAGATATATAAGTTATATGGGGTGTCTTCAATTAAAAGGGCCCATTTTTACATTTTTTTGAAAAATGAGTTTTCGTTAAATTCATATAAATTTTGACATGATTGACTTTTTTTAATTATAAATGAAAGTTGAATTACATAATAAAAAATCAAGATAATGTAAAAAGAAAAATTACATGAGGCTGCGTAGAGCCAACACATCACGAGTTTACCCGATAGTCACCTGCCGTCTTTAACCAATCAATATCGTGAAATTTGATTGATCCCGGATCAGTCCAAAAATCAAAACAAATAATTAAACTCAAATATCTCAAAATAAAATATATGTAAAAATGGGCCCTTTTAATTGAAGACACTCCATATATCTCTGGCCAGAGATGTCTAGAAAAACCCTTTATTTAAGTTTTTATAGCATTGCTTTTTTTTTTTTATATTTAAATTTTTATTTAGAGTAAATTTATTCATTGCCCCATGCGATGCACCTTATATGTCGCTCTTCCAATCAAATTTCAAGATCAGGTATAACATTACACGAACAAAAATTCAAAACAAACGTTCGTTTTGTCAAAAATCGTCTATAACTTAAAATTGAGTATATGAAACTACTCTTAGGATTCTAACAAAAAAAATTTCTTGCAAAATTTTACTATAAAAACCCACCTCTCGCCCATACACACAATCTACCTCACCCTAACCCTATCCAATGAAAAAACAGGTTATTTTAATTGTTTTGATTTTACATTACACCTGATTTTATGATCTGTGGCAGGTGCGACAACATCGCACGTGCGATGTATAAATTATTTCTTTTATTTATTATTTAACATTATTTTTTTTTACTTAAATGTTTTTTTATAATTTTTTTCTTATTTTTAATTTAATATTTTTATTTAACTTTTTTTAATTAATTTTTTTTATTGTTAAATTATATGATTGGCCAATCATATTAAAGATTGACGATTATACTGTAAGTTATAAAAAAATTTTTTTCATACTATAACTTATATATATTTTTTTTATTAATAAATGTTTTAAAATTTTTTTTTATTGCTAGAGCTATCTTTGAAGCTGTCACTGGAGCTGTCGCTAGAGCCATCTTTGGAGCCATTGCTAGAGCTGTTACTGAGTATTGAAGTTGTGCAATTGTGTCTTCCAGTAGGCATTTCAGTTAGTTAATTCATTTTTTCCAGTACGTTTTCGTCGTTTTTGGTGGATTGTGATTAGTGTTTTTTTTTTTTTATACTAATGTTCTTTTTTTCTTTAGAATGAACATAGTAGTTAGTATGGAATAGCATGACAGTTAGAATCTGTTAAGATGAGAAACGTGAGTAGAAAAAATAGTAAGTGTTGGATATTGTTATCGTCATAAAATTGGAGTTGAAAAGAATGAACATAAGGCTAGAGTATTTTTTTTCTTTTCTTTTTTTTTTTTACAGTACTAATATTTCTTTTTTTTCTTTAGAACAAACATAGTATAAAACATAGCGCGATAGTTAGAAGTGAAAAAAATAGTGTTGGATATTGTTATCATTATGGAATTGGAGTTGGAAAGGATGAACATCAGGCTAGTATACGATAGTATTTTTTTATTTTTATTTTTTTATTTTATATTATAGTACTAAGGGTGCTGACATTTATTACCTAATAACCATTTACTATAGGGGCTTACCCCCACCCCCAGGTAAGATCTATAAATAGAATTTAGCCAATCAAATTTAACTAAGATAAGATTTTTCTTGACCCCTACCACCTAAAATATTACCTAATAAATGTCAGCGGCCTAATATTTTTTTTCTTTAGAATGAAATGAATATAGTATGGAACATAGCATGAGAGTTTAGTGATTTAAGCCATAGTTTTGGTCGGCTGGCTTAGCTAGCTAACTAAATCATTGACTAAGCAGCTGGCCAGCAGCTAACTATTGGCCTGCATTCGGAATATGTTAGAATATTTTTTATGAGTACTTTAGTGTCCATTTATTTTCCTTTTCAGAATTTATCAGGTTCTTATAATAGTTAGCTTTTTAGCCGCATTAGCCAGTCGATTACATTATATCAGCTAGCTTAGCTGGCTAAGCCGGCTTAGCTGTAGCTGTATTAGCCGGCTTAAATCACTAGATAGATAAAATGGACAGAGCATGATAGTTAGTATCTGGTTTACAATAGTTATATATATATATATATATAGTATTAACATTTCTTTTTTCTTTAGTATGAACATAGTACAATTGTTACTACGAAACATAGCACAATAGTAAAATGAACATAGCATGATAGTAGAATGTATGTAGCACAAAAAACATAGTATGATAGTTCGGGACGTAGCAAGATAGTTATTGCATAAAAGATGATTTAATTATTAAAATTGTAACTTTTCTAATTAAAATCAGCCAACAAATCCTAAAAAAATAGTAATTATAATACAATTGTGATCATATAGAGGTATTTTTAATATAAATAAATAGTATTATATTTTGGCATGTTTATATTGAGTTTGTGACTATAAAAAGGTAATTATATAGGAGGATAGCTGCATTTGCATTAATTTAGTTAATAGTTTAACATTTTGTTCTAGTGTTCCTATGAACCTGAACTAAACTGAACTTAGGTCAAGTTCAGGTTCAGGTTCAGTATTGAACCTGAACCTGAACATTTTTTAAAACATGTTCAGGTTCAGGTTCAGTATTGAACTTTTAGAGCTGGTTCAGGTTCAGTTCAGGTTCAGTTCATAAGTTCATGAACATGTTCAGGTTCAGTCTGGTGTTCATATGAACTAGTAATTCTAGGTTTGGGTCCGGGTTTGGTCTGGTCCAGACCAGACTCAAATTCTAAATTTTATTATTAAAACTTTATACTAAACTCAAACTCAATCATAAGTTTGGTTGGGTTAGTTCAAATTTTGCAAACTAGTTTAAATCTAAATAAAAATATATGTATTTTTTGATACTAAACAAGTTTACTTAGAGTAAGAAGTATAAATCAGTTAGTAAAATTTAGAGAATCATAGAAATTTGTATAATTTTATTAATAAAATTATACAAATTTATATGATTCTCTAAATTTTACTAATTGATCATAACTTATTGCACTAAGTAACCTTGTTAAGCACCAAAAAATACATCAAATCAGCATATTTTATTTTACTTTTCTTAAAATTTGAAGAAAAGGTGCTTAATTTTGGAAATTTTCATCAAAAATTAAAAATTAAGCATCTTTGACACAAATTTTAAGGAAAATAAAATAAAATATACTGAAATGATGTATTTTTGGTGCTAAACAAGTTTACTTATATCAAGAAGTTATAATAAATTAGTAAAATTTAAAGAATCACAGAAATTTGTATAATTTTATTAATAAAATTATACAAATTTCTATGATTCTCTAAATTTTACTAATTGATTATAACTTCTTGATATAAGTAAACTTGTTTAGCACCAAAAAATACATCATATCAGTATATTTTATTTTATTTTCCTTAAAATTTGCGTTTAAGTTGCTTAATTTTGAATTTTTGATAAAAATTTTCAAAATTAAACATCTTTTCTTCAAATTTTAAGAAAAGTAAAATAAAATATGCTGATTTGATGTATTTTTTGGTGCTTAACAAGTTTACTTATTTCAAGAAGTTATTTTCAATTAGTAAAATTTAGAGAATTATAGAAATTTGTATAATTTTATTAATAAAATTATACAAATTACTATGATTTTCTAAATTTTACTAATTGATCCTAACTTTGTGATTTAGGTAAACATGTGCATATATTATATATATTATGAACCTGAACATGTTCATGAACCTTGAACTGAACCTGAACTGAACTTTTTTTAAGTTCAGGTTCAGGTTCATGTTTTATAATTTTAAGTTCAGGTTCAGTTCAGTATTGAACTTTTAGAGCAGGTTCAGGTTCAGGTTCAGGTTCATTGAACCTGAACCTCTATTGAACTGAACTGAACTTCGGAACACTATTTTGTTCTGTGCTAATTTAGTTGATAAAATAGTCTCTTTTAGTTAAACAATAACCAATAAACATAATAATATTTTGTAAATTAAAGATTTTACTATATTTACCTATTTTAATAATTTTTGTACATGTATATATATGCAAGTAAAAATCTTTTTTTATATGCACACATGTGCAATTAATTAATTGTTTGTGCATCTAAAACCTGTATATTAATTGCATTTGTGCAAGTAATTTTGGATCTGAATTTTAAACACTGGGTGTGGGTAGGTGGAGTAAAATTTTGAAATTTATTAGTAACAAGATATTATGTAATTTCTGGAAGCCCCCTTACTAATTGGGCTTGTTTTTTGTTCTTGGTATTTGATCATGTTATTGCTTGCATTAAAGTTAAAGGAGAACCTATACAATATAAAAATTTGATAGTTTTTTTTTGTTAAAAAAAAAAAGAAAATCTAAAAAAAAAAAATATTTAAATTTAACTTTTTACAATAATAAAAAAACCAAGATTTTGGAGTTTTTCGTATAACTTCTATGCAGGACTCCGAACAATATATATAAAGGTTATATTGAAATTTTGAATAAAAAAGGTGATTTTTTACTAAAATGTTATATTTGAAAAGAGGTTATTGGCCAAAAGGTTATATTTAAAAATGGATAAAAGCCTTCAATATTATATTATTTAAAATGGATAAAATTAATAATTTTAAATAGATTATATTTAAATTTTTTGAAGAAAAATTTTTTTTTTTGAAAAAATTATTTATATGTTATACCTTGAGATCGACCAGTCACGGGATAAAAATTTCGTGCCGCATTTACTTACCGTGATGACTGCCCCAAAAGTGTCCACAATATTATGGTATGTTTTACTAGTAATATTATCAAATAATTGATCATTATACAGTACATCTTTAAAGAATAGATTACACCAAAATTTATATAAATTGTATGTATTCGATATATTATATACTTTTTTTTTATACATATTTACTAGCGCAGGGTAAGGGCATAGGCATACTAAAATTTTCACATACCCTAAACTACATTTTAGATTACCGTGAGAATGCTATATGTACGGTTCAGCGTTAGAATTCAAATTTGGCATACATGAATTTGGCTGGCAAATGTTTCCGCTTTTGAATTCATTCAAGTTCGTTGCCGAAGATTAATAGACCGAATTTAAAATCTATACTATACCAGATCAGCTATAATTCCTTACCCTAACGTTAATATATATTACATTGGTATAGTATAGATTTAAAAATTCGCCCTATACTATACGGATCTGCAACAACAGCAAATTCTGTAAACTTACAGCACAAGGAATTATTTTAATGGTTTTATGGTTCATCACTCGAGGAATGTTATTAACAAACAATGGTATTAATTATAACCAGAATATCTGGTATATTTCAAAATCTTCTACTTTATTGTTGAAGTTAATATGTATTTTCAATTGGAATTGAACATAAGCCCAATTAAAATTGGGGTTATGTCCGATTTCAATTGAAAATACATCTGCTCAGTTCAACTGACAATACTGGCTGAAGTTCAAATTCTTTATTGCGTCAAATTATCACTATAACGGGTGTTCACTATAGATAGAATTGTAAGGATCGTGTTATAAACGAGTTCTTTAAGCAGCCCAGTTTTTATTGCATAAGAGCTTCGCATTAAAAAAGAAAAAAAAAATTCATCGTATGAAAATTTTATTTCCTATTTATGAACATTATTTATATGTTGTGTATTAGTGTGATTCACGCTAATCTTGCCAAGAATTCCAGTTTAGCCCGCATAATTTTTGCCAATTCATAGAAAATTATTACTTTCACTGCTGTAAGTATCACATATACATAAGCGTGTTTAGTCAATAATTCTTATCTGTTATTAAAATTTTACCCTCGCGTCATTATTTCGAAACTATGCTATTTTTAGGTCTATTTCGAGAATATATCTTTTGTTTATTAAAGTTACAAAAGTTTGATTTACAAGATAGTTAAAAAGTTTTTACTAATTCAAAATATCGAAATAGTTTAATTTATGTCAGATCTTCCCTTTAGCCAAAATTGCCATTAACTCCCGGCGATAATCCTGTAATCGTCAACTGTTCGATCGTGTTATCATGTTGAAAGATAACATTTGATCTAAATTTCACATGACTATAAAGATAAGGTTAAATTTATCTACATATATACTATTGGTCATACTTTAATATAAAAATGTGTACTGTATCTGTTTTTTTGGTGTTAAAAACAAAAAATGTCTGGTTTTCTTGGTATCCCACCGGCAGTGCTCACAGATTCTTATAAACCTACTCATGCATTTCTGTATCCCGACTCAATCAAGGTTTTTTTTTTTCTTGTAAAAGTGATGTTTCGTAACGAATCGCAACAGTCTATAACGCGACTTATTAAACTGTTCGTCATAAGAGTGTAGCATATGGTGAATTTAGGTGCGGGTATAATGGTGACAAAGAGGATACTCGTTTATTATTTTATGGTATTCGATACATGTGAGTTTTATTAATAATGTTTTTTTATATAAAGAATGTTTTATATATAAAGAATGTTTTATATATAAAGAATGTTTTATATATAAAGAATGTTTTATATATAAAGTTGTTATTAATATAATTATCATGTTTTATAAATAATCAATTATTGTGTGAATTAGAATTGATAATTATATTTCTGTGAAATGGACTTTACAAGATGTTGAATTGGCAGAAAAATTCTACGAAACTCATAATGCCGGTTACAAAAAGTTTCCTTTTCCAAAAGACTTGATTCTCAAGGTATCTTAAAAAACAATTTATTCATGCTATAATGATTATACATTGTATTACTTTATATATAATTTTAATGTATTCATAATTTTCATAATTTGACTACTTGACTCACGTCACTGTTTGACACATCGTGGAATTTCGTTACGCGATTTTTCTATCGCGTTATACTATGATGCTAAATTCTAATGATTTTTTTTAATAAAACTCAATAACTATATTTTTTTGATTTAGTTTATTAAAGAAAATAACGGGTACTTTCCGGTAAAAATTGAAGCTTTACCTGAAGGTACTGCTTGCCACGTGCATACTCCTGTTTACCAGATTACAGCCGAAAATGAATATGCAGTGTTGATCACATTCTTGGAAACTTTGATCACAATGTCTTGGGTAAACTGTCATTGATTAATTATTTATTAATTCTATTCAATATTAAAAATATTAATATTTAAATGTTTTTGTTGGCAAAACGTGATAAAGTATCCAACAACCGTGGCAACACTTTCACGTCGTGCACGTGATGTCGTTGAACAAGCATATAATGATACCGTTGATGAAGATGGATATTGGTCATTGGAAAAGTAAACCATTATTCAAATATTTATACCTTGTTGTGCATATATGATATCATTTAACAAACTATTTTTTAAGTCGATTACATGATTTTGGTTTCCGAGGATGCACTTCAATAGAACAATCTGTAATTGGAGGATCTGCTCATCTGGTTTGTTACAATTTAAATGATGCATAATAAAAAAAAAATTACAAATATTTATGCTATTTTTAAATGTATTTTATATAAAGATCAATTTCACAGGATCTGATACAATGAGTGCTGGTTACTACATTCAATTTAAACTCAATAATGGAAAACCTGTCGCCTCCTCCATCCCAGCAACTGAACATTCTGTTATGACAGCACATAAGACTGAAAAAGTATGTAAATGCTACCTCTTTTTTAGTTATCGGTTATGACCTTAATTTTTTAGTTCAATATTCTCATTCACTATCTATAGGACGCTATTTTACGTATGATCGATAAATTTGGTTCTGGTGTATTTGCTTGTGTGATGGACTCTTTTGATTATGTCAATGCGTTAAATAATATTATTCCGTCAATTGCCGCTCAAAAGCTTGAAAAGGGTGGTTTCATGGTTCTTAGACCTGATAGCGGTGATCAAGTGGAAGTAGTTATGATGGCACTCAGGTATATTAAATCATTATATGCTACTTATACACTAAATGATATTCTTATTTAAAGATTATTATATATTATTATTTATAGAGCTGCTGACAAAGTGTTTGGGAGTACTGTAAATAAAAAGGGGTATAAACTTATTAATGGTTGTAGCGTTATTCAAGGAGATGCCGTTACCATAGAATCCATGAAAAAAATTTTGAATGCTGCTAAGGAAGCAGGATATTCGGCACAAAATATCGCGTTTGGCATGGGTGCTGGGCTGTTACAAAAACTTAATCGCGATACAATGAGCTTTGCTACAAAATTGTGTCATATAACTTATGCTGATGGGACTCAAAGGTTTGTTTTGCCAAATATTTAAGATTTAGCTTTAACATTCTAATAAACGTGTATAAAAAATATATATATAGGGATATCATGAAAAGTCCAAAGACGGAAAGTAGCAAAATCAGTTTACCTGGTGAATTCGTCGTCAAGAGGAATGAACACGGAGTAAGCAAGAGTTTTTTTTAATTATTTAGAAATTTTCTTGTTTTTTTTTTTTTTTTAAGCTTGAAATTCAACCCTCTTTTTTTTTTTTTACATTACAGGTTCCAATTGTTTATCCTAAAGAAATCTGTGCAGAAAATGATCCTGAAAACCTCCTACGTGTGGTTTATGATCATGGTAAAGTCATTGAATGGGATGATTTCGATACTATTCGAGAACGTGCAGCTAAGGAATGGTCATGTTTACCGCACTGCTACGACAATATTAGTCCGGAACTTCAAACGAAAATAGCAAAGTGCATTCAAGAGATCAAAAGCAGATTAGAAAAGTAAATTTGGAATTGAACTTTTTACTGTCAGACCTCCACAAATGCGTGCACGCTCTATGTAAATTCCTTAAGTAACTATATATATTATTCTCTCCTTTTATAAGTGCACAAAAAAAAAGTTTTTTTGTGGATGCACTTAGAAAGGTTTAACTGTACTGATATTTATATTTGTAAATTCTTATGGATAATGTTTCTGATCTGAAATAAAATTATAAGTTTAATATGTTTGTTATACAATAAGTAATGTTTATTAAACATATTAGTCTTAATATTTAATATTTAGCCTATTTAGTCTTTATTTTTTTTTAAATAAGTTTAAGCCCAAAGCTTAATACAGTAGATATTTAAACTTTTACCTAAAAAAAAAAAATTTAAATTCTACTAAATTCTATGTTTGTTGCTAATATTCAATAATCTAAAAACTTCCAAAAAAATCTCTAGATTTTTGACATGAATCTTTTTTACATTTTGGACATCTTAATAGATATTGATTTGAAAAAAAACTACCAGATTTAGCCTTTTCTAGATGATCTTTTACAATATTTGCCATAGAATTTATAAAAATTGGATCATCATTTAAAGATTCTACACGTTTTAGACCCGTTATTCCCGCCTGTTGTTTACAAGTTTTAAATAAGAATAACCGATAAATATAGATAGATATATATACATATTATACCCAAAGTTGTCACTTCAGTAGCACCTATCTGGGATTACCACTTGATACATGCAAGAAGCCTTAATTTTGATCTAATACAACTTTAGGTATCCGAAGTAGTAATTTTTGAGACAGGTAGCAATATTTGGTGCGATTTACTTATGTCGTGCTTCAAAATAATACTTGCATGAGATTGCAGCTGGCCTAATCATTTAATGCTAGTCATCTGAGCTGCACTAACTTAGGGTTGTTAAATTAATGCAAGTTATTGTAACTTACACTATAACTTACTTTACGTAAATTATGATAATTACAGTAACTTACATGTAACCTACCATTTAAAGTAAGTTGTCAGGTAAGTTTAACAGCCCTATATCAACCACAATATAACGCGAGCGTTAATCTGAGGCACAACACATATACACATTATATGTTATCAGAGTTGTAAAACGGTTGATTTAATTCAACCCACTCTTTTAAATTATATTTGCCAACCTTAAAGTCTATTATTCCACGTCTCATTATGATCGCATGACGGGGATTTACGTGTTATTAATCATAATTTTTATCAGAAATTTTTTTCTTTTTTTTTTCTCTTATTTGTTATTTCCACGGGGTGATAACAAATAAAGCCGGGGTGATAACAGGTATTTGTTATTTCCCGAAAAGTTAAAAATGCAAAGGGAGACAAAGAAAATGATAAAAATATTTAATAACACGAGTCCCTGTCATGTCGTCATATGAAACGTTGAATAACTCATTTATTCCGCCGTGCCGGGGAAATAATTAAAATATTCCCCCAGTGGCGCACTTATGGGGCGCAAAGCGCCCCACATATGCTACTGGGGAAATATTTCATTATTCCCACCGTCTCGGGGAATAAATAGTACTTATAGGTTGCACGACTGCGTCAAATTTACAGTCATACTTTTAAGCACAGCACGCCCCTACTTGGTTTAACTAGTATTTTGGGCGAAACTATTTCAAATTCTGAAATATTTCGCCAGGAGGAATGTCAATTTTGCACTATAAAGTACAAAACCATCCAAGCTATATTCATCCAATCTTATTTAACAAATGATCTGCGAAATTGGGTTTCACCCGAAAACACAAGTTTGGAGCTCAAGCTGGAGTTGCATCAGAGTATGCTACCTCGTGAACAACCTTATTGATTGCAAACATTCATACCTTTTCAGCTTCATGAGCATATTCCAAATCCAATTCAAATAAAGTTTCAATATGATCACTCGTAAAAGCGATTGGAATCAATAAAATATTTTTTTCGCCTTTTTCACCGAATCCAAGTATAGCATCTCGAGTTTGAGGACCTTGCCATGGCTGCGGTCCAACTTGAGATTGCCATACTAATCTATAAGGATTTAAAAAGTTTAATCTTTCCATTACCGCATGTACTGTTGCAGCTACTTCTGATGTGTAAGGATCGCCTCTATTTACTACTACCATAGGGAGTGAGTGAGCAGAAAATAAGAGGATTACTTTATCTCGAACTTCTTTAGAATAAGTAAGAAGGGATTTTTCGATGTGCTTAGTGAATGCCTATGTTAATGAATTTGAGATTATAATGAGTGTAACATTTTCTAGTAATTGTTGAACATTTAAACGATAAATAAGTAAATATAATATAAGTTTTTTTTAATCCAATTTATAATGCTTACTTCAATCAATCCAGGATGAGTTGGCCATCTATCAATAATACTCCATTGAATTGATCCTTCAGGATCAACTATTTCAGATTTTCTCCAAAGTTCATTTAAACTGCTACCAGTAGTTGAACAAGAATATTGTGGGTATTGAGTGAAAGCAATTGCACGTTTAACACCATCTTTTTTCATTTGAATTATTGTGTCTTCAGTTAATGGAGGTGCATAACGAAATGCAATATATGTTTTATGCGGAGCTGTTTATCGTTAAATAAAATTCTTAATAATTTCATAAAAAATTGATTTCTAATTTTAAGTTAAACGTACCAGTTAGAGGACTTATTTCATCCATCAACTTTTCCAATGCGCTACCTTGTTTCTGAGTCCAGGATAATATAGGCGAACCACCGCCGATTTTTGCGTATTGTTCCTTAATTTTAGGAGTTCTTCTTTTTGCAATTATCGGGGCCACATATTTTTGAAATGGAATTGGAATAAGATCAGGATCTGAAAATAGTCTTGTTAAAAAATCTTCAACACCATCTAGCGTTGAAGGTCCACCTAGATTCATCAACATTATCGCCGTAGGACTATATTATGATCCACATATAAAATTTACTAATTATTGAATTAATCGATAATGAATATGTATGTGAAGAAAATATTAACAAACCTTTTATTTCTATCGTTATTCTGCGAATTATTAGTGATACTACTATAATTGTTAGATGAACCCATTTTCATAAATGGTGAAGGACGAAACTTAAGACCGGCGAAAGACGAAAAAGAAACCCCCCTGTTAAAGGGCAAAACCCCTGGCGAAAGGCGAAACCCCTGATGAAAGTCGAGGCCCCTGGCGAAAGGCGAGCCCCCCGGCGAAAAGTAAAGCCCCCAGCGAAAGGTAGGACTTTTAGCAAAAGGCAACATCTTGGAGCTCTAATAAAAAACACAAGGCAAAGCTATATTAGTAAACCAAAGCATATTATTATGATATGTACCGGTAATTAGAAACGTGGCTTATTGTGATATGTACCGGTAACTAGAAACGTGGCTTATATTGGGAAGTAAAAAAACAAAATAGCTTTCAGACACTCTTGAACACCTCGCTCACTAGTCGGGTAAAAACTGACCGAGTGAGTTATAATTTCGATCATTTCGATGAAAAAAAAACAAACGAGTTAGGCATGTCGATCATTGATTTATTAGCATTTAGGGTGAACCCTTAACCAATCTGATAGGATTTCACCCTCATGTGATCTTTTATCGAATTAAATTGTTATTTCGAAATAGATGCCCATGCGCGTCCAGCAATAACGCGCATCTTATGTAGAATTTTTATAATATAGTAATAATCAAAATTTGAAATTGTACCTTTATCTCAGAAAAAACGCACATGAACAAATTGTGCAGATGCCAGTTATTTCGAACAATATGTATGTGGAATCTTCGATGATGATAATAAAAAGGATAAATTATTTGGATATAAAGTTGTAGCTTTTATTCGCGATTTATTAGTAATCAGCATCGAAATGTATACACACCTTGTAAACGACTACTTGCATGGGGTTTGTGTAAATTATATATATACATTTCCGAAAAATTAGTTTTTGATCATAAATAATTTTTATTTTGTATATCTTACATGATAGTATGGTGACAATGTTTCTTAAATTTTAATTTAAAGTTAATTGTATAAGTGTACGCAATGACAATTTTTACATCCATGTGTTTTATGGGAAATTATACACCACAGACCTCAATGGCTTGATGATTCTTCAGAAGACTCTGTTTCCGAAATAAATTAGTATTTTTTCCTTTCGGTACGGATAAAAATAATGTATTACTTTATATGTTGCTATGCAATCTAATTGAAGAATTACTTCTCCTTAGGGATATCTAACTCATAGTGTGTGTCAACGTATCTCTCAGCGTTCTCATCATCTTCAAAAGTAAGTAAATATCATAAAGCTTTTGGTGTTAATTTACTTGGTGGAATAACTACGACAGCCTTACAAAAAAAAACATGTGGATGGATATAGTGCTATCTATAACTTTGAATCCTTTGGAAATTCTGGTGATTGCATTTCTCCAGGATTTAGAATTGCTATAACATTTTTCGCTGGTACTATAAATCATCTGTATTAAAGGACAAGAATATGAGATAGAATAATAGAAAATACGAAAATGTTTGAAATGTGAACAAAGTATAGCAAGCAGGACATACTCGCCAGGCCTATTTGATGCTTCGTCTTTATCCGCATTCTCAACTTCGTAACTTAATTATTTCAAATGAATTATTAGCGTTAGAATATATTGGGAGAATTTTGTGGATGTTGCATGCAATTTTTGTTACCTCTTTGATTCAAGCTATATCCTACAACTGTGGCCATATTTAGATTGTTTCGCTGCAACCCATTGAATACATAAACCAGAATGTTATTAAACTCATAATCAGGCTGTATCAAATTCTGCAAAAATTTTGAAAAAAATTTTGACTAAATTTACTATCCAGAAGGAGTTTTTTTAGATGTTTATAAAAACAATTTTATATGGTTCTTATATATAAAATTTTTTGAAAATAAAATTAAAATCCGGGTTGTCGGTCATTTTTCAAATTTTATGTTATGAGAACTAAAACATGAACTTTGTATCCTAATAATAAGTACATTAGGTTATTAATGTACTGTACAGTAGAAAAGGTATTATACATTTTTAACCTTTTCGCCTAAGCTAAAATTAATAATCATCTCGATATGATAAAATTTGATAGATCGCCATCTCTGAATTAACTGGATTATGCATAAAATGAATCGTGTTACCTTAACGGTAATCAAAAATTTTTACCGGTAATTAATAAAATTTTTTAATTATAATATTGATGATGTTTCGTTATTTAAAAAGAGCGAATTCTTTTCGACCCTTAATTCCATATGTTTTTAAAACGCGTAAGTAATAAACCTTTTAGTTACTAATAGCTTATGATTTAATTGTATAAATAATTAATAGTTTTTTATATTTAGCTTCACTGACTATTACGAGTAGGCCCTTGACTAGTGTTGCTAATAATTCTCAGAATAGCAATGGAAAAGAAGGTGAGATATAATAAGTTAATATGATTGTGATAATAACGTTTGGAATATAATGTAGCAAAAAAAAATGAATATTTAAAGTTAAAGTTAAATGTTTTCATTGACAAAAGGATGTTAATTTTTTTTTAATTTATCGATTAGGATTTGGAACCAAAGCATGGAGAAATACCTTATTTATTTGTCTCGCAGGATTCGCCTGGTATCATCTTGATCGCTATCTTACAAAAAATGGGGAGGCATGCTAAACTTAATATATTCCTGGAAGTTTAATCTATATAATTTTATTTTAATGCTTCTCTTTTGTTCTTACTATTTAGTTGAAACATCCGATCACAGAGGTTTGTACATCTTTTTATAGAAGAATGATGTCAACATTTAAAGAAATTTCTATCATAACAATTCAATAATATTAACAATATTGTAATTAAGTAGATTATTGAATCTCTTATGACTCCAGACTCAGAGTGGAGACGGATCAATGTACATAATGCAAAAACTGCAAATATTATAGCAAATGACAGGTAAACAACATCCTTTTATTAAATAAATAGTATATATCATAGAATATCTGATATGGGTTAATCATATAATTTTCAACAAATTCAGACTCCTGTTTGGAGAAGCTAAACGGCCTCCAATTCATAGATTGATGCATCCAGAGTAATTATATTTCAATTCGAATTTTTTTTTTTTTTTTTTTTTTTTTTTACCTGTAGAATAGAAATTAATACTTTATCTCAACAATAGTTGCTTTGAAAGAACTAGTCCGTTTTTAATCGAGCCTGGAACTGATGTCGATTTATCAGATTTAGTAATTAAGACTGATCATGATTAGTTTTCACAAATTTGCGCCGTATTGGTCTCTGAATATTACAATTAGTGTGATGTTTCTTTAAAGTTAAATGAAAATCGAATAATAAAGCTAAACAATAGAATATTTTGATGTCATGCAAGGGATAAAAGGCTGATATCTTTTGAGGAAATCTTGAAATTTATAAATCACTTATCATATCTCAAAATGCCCTTGTTGAAGGATTTCATGATCGAATATAAAAGACTCGGGGCATATCCTTAAGTAAGAAAACAATTCTCAGATATTGTGTCAGTATATAGCGGCACTCAAAAAGAATGCATCATGTCTGAATAAATGCTATTAAAAATATATAAATATTGAATCTTTTTAACACTACATAGAAGTTTACATTTTAATAATAAAAAATTATTTTATTTCTAAAGATTACTTTTCAAATTTTTATATTTTTTTTTATATATAAACTTTAAAGTTTTATAAGCTCTACTTGTAAAATCTAAAGTGTTAATTTCTATAGTGAATATTTTATCGTGTTTTAACTGCATTTACTTGATGCATCCCCTGTATGCCACTGATTAAATTTATCTGTAGAATATATTATACATGGTACGAAGAGATTGATATAAACGCATCCGTAATGATAATACATTGCTATACAAAGCGCGCAACCTTTATAAATCTTACTAGTTGATTGATGTGGCCTAACATTTTCAATCTATTAAACTACTCATCTTCAAATCCTCCCGATTTTAATATATATATACAAGGGGTACTCATAAATTAGGAATATGTCTCGACTTTTTCTGATAAATATAAATTCGTATAATGAGCAATTGAAAATAAAACATATTTGATAATTATAAGGTATCGCCCGGCAGTTGTTACTATCATATGTATTTGTTCATATTAAATAAATAACGTAAGAGAAAGGTTAGAAAGTTATTTCTTATTTTGGGAGTAAAGTTATCAACTTAGGCAATTGTGGGTCGTATGTAACGGCAAATTATCGATTTGTCGCTTTTGCTTGCCAATTGGTCGATTTCAAAAATTACTTCACGCTGACAAAAATTAAATTCAAATCTACTTTTAGGCTTATTGGGGAAATTTTGTTTAAAAGCACAAGTAGGAGTGTTGATTGTTCGATTCGAACTTAACCGATTTCAGAAGTTGACCTGATAATTGATATCGAATAATGTTACTAATTATTTTCGTGCACATTTTTTAAAAAATTATTAATGAAAAACTTGAAATTTTATTTTTTTTTAAAAATATATTTTATTGATAAACAAATTAATTTATTACTTATATTACATGTTTATTTCGAACTACATATTTCATTTTTCAATAGTACAAATTTAAAAAACTAATTTTTATTTATTATCAAAAAAAAATAAAATAAAATAAAAATAAAATAAAAAATTTAA
The DNA here is from genome assembly GCA_003550325.1 of Gigaspora rosea. NCBI lineage: Eukaryota > Fungi > Glomeromycota > Glomeromycetes > Diversisporales > Gigasporaceae > Gigaspora > Gigaspora rosea. The sequence goes on along the minus strand of QKWP01001809.1, from coordinate 10,942 downwards.
TAGGATACTTAGTTTCATCCTAGTCACCACGTAACGGTGTATCCTATGACCAGGTTTATAACAACCCGTAGTTGTATCCTCCATTTCTGCGGGTGAACGTTACCGCTAGAGGATGATCTCGCGGTGGACACCATGAACAACATTGCCAATAACATGGATACTTGTTCAAGACCCCTTATCGGGTGTAAAGTGCCCAAAGTAGTTCTCAAAGGCCTAGAGTTCGGCATATTTTATTTTTAAGTTAAAAGAGCTGCATACAAAGAAGCCGCCATAAACCTCAACAGCGCTCAGCTTCCTTGTCTACCTAAAGAAGACTTTAGGTAGAGGGTCCAAGGAAACTTTTAAGAAAAATAAAAAACTATTCTAATTTAAAAAGAAAAACGAGTATAAAATATTGTTTCTTAATCTCCTTTCCGAATAAATTCGAATAAATTGAATTTTTAAATGAACCCGGGAGACCCATACCCATAGTGAGTTCATTTTTCGGACAAGCAGCGCATAGAAACATGTCGCGTTTGATTTTTAAGTGTAATAAAGGTGGTTTTTATTATAGCAGTAGTTAAAAAATTTGAAAAAAGGGAATAAGATGATTTAAAACATTACGTAAAAAAAAATGTGATCCTTATATTTTTTTTCACAACAAAACGCGTGATGTTTATCATGCATCTAATTGGTTAAACAAACATGACTATCACGTTGTGTGATCTGTGATTACTTTTTGGCTAGTGTTCCGAACCGGATTGGCAATAGAAACCCATCTCTGACACTTTTCGAGATTTTGATTCAAATTAATGTATTTCACTTTTTACCCTACGTTGATATAATAATTATCGAGACATATTAACTTGAATGTAACCCATTTTTTAACGTTCGTGTTCTAAAAATAGCCTACAGTTGGATGATTATCCGGATTCACACTATTTTTGGCTTTATGCCACTCAATTCGACATTCTTAAACGACCAATCAAAACGAAATTCTGTTATACTGGCGAGAGAATTCGTAAATGTCGACGGAACAAGAATCTAATGAGCTAGACAGAAAACTAATATATGCGATAAAATGCGATAATGTAACTCTTGTTGAACAACTTTTAAAAGAAGGCGCGGATGTGTGGTTCAGAGACGAAAATGTAGGTCGTTCATTTAATTTTTTTTTTTTTTTTTTTTTTTTTTTTTTATAGGAAATATGCCGATTTATTTTGTTCTCGCTATTTTTAGGGAGTAAGCCCCTTGCATTTTGCTTGTGAAAACGGAAATTTAGATATCGTAAAATTATTGCTTCTTAATGGCCACGCTTGGAACGCCATCGATATTAATGGAATCACGGCTGGGGAATATGCCAAATGCAACGGTCATAATACAGTTTATGAGCAACTTCTCGAAGAAGGATGTAGAGCTGAACTAATACTTGGTACTTACATAATTAAAATTTTAATTGGACCGAGTGCTACTAAAGAGGGAAATTAACATAAAAAAAAGATCTTTGTAAAATCAATTTTTATGCCATATGTCTTAAGTAAAAATTGATTTGTTAAAAAAATTGGCAATTTCCCTCCTTTTTTTAGCACCTAGCCCAATTATACACATTATTATTCTAGTATAATATGTTTGTGATGCGTTTATATTGTTTATATGTAAAAGGATTGCTTGGTACAAAAGAAAGTAAAAACGGTCAATATTCAAATTTTGATTACTTGTCTCAACCACTTAAGTACTCGGAAGACGGCACAAAATTATTAGATTATGAAAATAATGGTGTTATGATGGGATGGGAAATGCCCTTAATGGAAAAACATGCCGAAATCATATGCACTCGAGAACATCTTGACATTCTAAATGTTGGATTTGGACTTGGACTTATTGACACTGCCATCCAAAAATATAAACCACGTACGCATACTATTATTGAAGCACATCCAGATGTTTATAAATACATGTTAGATAAAGGTTGGGATAAAAAGCCTAATGTAAAGATCATTTTTGGACGATGGCAAGACTCATTAGATCAACTTGAAGTCTATGATAGTATATTCTTTGACACTTTTGGTGAATTTTATGAAGATCTTCATGAATTCAATAATGAACTTCCCAATTTTCTTAAGCCAGAAGGAATATACTCATTTTTCAATGGTTTAGGAGCAACTAATCCTTTTTTTCATGATGTTTACTGTCGAATAGCAGAAATGCACCTAGCCAGTGTGGGATTTCAAACGGAATTTATAGAAATTCCTATTAATCCATCTAATGAAAAAATTTGGGAAGGTGTTAAAGGACGATATTGGACATTAAATACTTATAGATTACCCATATGTCGATTTTTAACAGAATAATTTAGATTCAAATGTGATATAAATTCTTTACACATTTTAATTAAACGAAAATTATATGGGTTTGGTCGACAAATTCGTACATATGCACTATCAAATTCGTATTTATGTATAATCAAATTCGTATACATGCACAATCAATTCGTTTTATCTTGATCAAATTTGTGCCTTGATCAAATTCGTGTCTCGATCAAATTCGTGTCATCAAATTCGTGTCTTGATCAAATTCGTGTCTTGATCAATTTCGTATTTATCTTGATCAAATTCGTGTCTCGATCGAATTCGTATATCAAATTCGTATACGTCTCGATCAAATTCGTGTAGCGATCAAATTCGTATACGTTTCGATCAAATTCTTATACGTCTCGATTATTAACTCATACAGGGGGTCCCCAAAATTCCGGGTCGGGATACGTCGGAGTGCATCGGATTCATGGTTGGCTGGATCAGAATTTATCAATTTTGCCCCCAAGATCATAAAAAAACTTTACTAATAAATCATATCCATTCATTAAAGTTGCCCAGCTGCTATAGAACCTGCTAACAACTAGGGCTAAATGCCGACCTAGATCCGACGCATCCGACCCAGAAATTTGGGGATAGCCCTGAAAATTTACCGGTACTTATTAGTGATTTGCAAATGCAATACACATAACAATAACAAGTCATCAAATGTTACGTCACAAGATAAAGTTAGGGCACACGTCAAATATTAATGGCATAAGTCAAATGTTACAACATAAATAACATAAGTCAAAATGCACGCGTCAAATGTTACGGCACGCGTCAAATGCTACTGCAAAGGTTGACTATGGTATCTTCACATTTTTGAGTTATGTCCAATTGACGTTAAGATCAATTACAACACTAGATAAGTCTGTATCTATAGTGATAAGGAATAAACATCATATTTTAAATGGTACGTGAAATTAAAAATAAGTTTTTCTGAAATTCGAAGTTAACATGATGATGACAGAAAAAATTCGTGATTAGGTGATTGTGACCCAATGTAATATACTTATATTTTGTCTGCATTATGATGTTAAGACGATCAGAAATCAAAATTTTTTCTGCCACCGCTATGTTGGCTGAAATTTGACACGAGATTATAGCAGAACAGTACGGTATGCTACGGATGACCAAACTTGCATGGTCAGTAGAGATGGGCTAAATTAATTACATACAATTATTTAATATTAATGAATGCTATTGGTAAATAAGTAATAATAACTTAGAATTTAAAGATCTCGATATTGTACGCAATAACTATGATATGCATATGTACGAATTTGGTCGACCAAACCCATAAAATAAATCAAACCCAAAATTTTTAAACCCATTATTTTTATACATTGTATTAATTAATTAATGTTATTCGTTTTACAATTAAACAGATCCTTTGCAACATGTAGTCCATATGCATAAGCGTATAATCTACTATCAATCCATAAATTTTCAGTATGTTTATTCTGCAATTCTGTTAAGTTACAGAATTTGTTAAATATAAATAAAAAATATGATAATAAAGTAAATAAAATTTGACAAATTGTTTTACCCCTCAATTTTTCGTACAGACTTTCCACAGGAATTTTAATCACTTTTAAGCTCCATTCGTCATCGTTCAGTTTTTGTGTAGGAGAAACATTATCAATAGACGTTAAATCGATCTTTTTAACATATAAAAGGATAATAGATTAATATATAACAAAAATAAACAACTAATAATTATAACTTAAATATTTACTTCAACATCGACAACCCTTGTCATAGAATTTGTCAAACCCGGTTCGTAACATACGGGATCCGATATATTTTTTATCTTACCTGTATAACCAGTTTCTTCACGAAGCTCACGAAGCGCAGCTGTTTCTATTGATTCTCCAGCGTCAATTAACCCTTTGAGAAAGAAATATTTAATGTGAATTAAGTAATAGTAAAACTGATAATTGCTTCTACAATACCTGAAGGAAATTCAATACAATATTTTCCAACGGGCGGCCGATATTGAACCACCAGAATTATTTGAGGAGAATTTATGTTTTTAATTATTGCATGAATATCAATTGCTAGAATGTAAATAAAAATATTAACTAATCGAAAAAGTTATAAAATGAAGTAAAAACGTTAAAACATTAATTCTACCATCGATATCATGTTTAGAAACTTTTTTTCTTCGGCACAGCTCCCATTTCCTTTTAACGTTTGTCGGATCGATATATTCAACCTCCTCTAGTTCGAGCCAATTACCAGAACCAAGTTTTTTCGAAGTGCATTGGTCAAACTTTTCAACTGGTATGAGGTCAAAGTCGTGAGCACCTTTTTCTGAGTACATTGTCTCTAGCAGTGCTTAATGTTAAAATGCTCATGAGGTAGCTAACTAACGTGACGATAATCATTGAACAATCAGCCAAGATCATCTTATTTAGTAACAGTGCTATAGTATTTTTACGAAGTTATTGCATTTTTTTCATTAATATTGTAGTCTAAAAATTTGTATTTACACTCAACGAGACCTTAGATTCAAAGATCCCTGAATAGTTTTTGAATGTCTCCAAATATGCAAAAATTTTACGGTTTTTTAGTATAATAGTTAAAGAGCTATTTACTTTTACGAAGTTACTGCTTTTTTTTCGTTAATATTATCTGTTATGATCTGAAAATTCGTATTTACGCTCAACAAGATCTTAGATTCAAAGATCCCGAAAGAGTTTTTTAATATACCGAATGGGCAAAACTTTTACTAGTAACAATGCAAGAGGTTTGTTTATTAGTATAATGGCTAAAGTGCTATATTTTGGTTTGAAAATTTGTACCGTAATTTACCGTGCAAGATACGATTTAATTTCACGTGGTAAAAATTTGATTTGTACCCCGGGTATTTTGTATGATAGAGGGTACATTGTGTGGGGTCTTTTGTAAAGAGCGTATATTAGCCCATAAGTAAAAAAAATTATTATTACTGTAGATAATTTTAAGTGGAATAACTTTTGATCTACTAGTTTTAGATGATTCAACTACCAAAATGTTTGTCTCAATGAGACAAATCTAACAAGTCTAAAATTATAAAAATCCAATCACAGAATCCTAAGATCACTTAAGTTTTTTATAATTTTAAAATTATTAAAAACTTTAGTGATCTTAGGATTCTGTGATTGGATTTTTATAATTTTAAGCTTGTTAAATTCTCTTAAGGTAAACATTTTAGTAGTTGAATCATTCAAATTGGACCAGTAGATCAAAAGTTATTCAAATTTAAAATTATACTGTATATCAGTGTAAAAAAATTTTTGTACACATGTGCACATTGGAAAATTTTTTTTGTGCACACTTTAAAAATTTGTATATGATATAAAATTGTATGTTAATTAAGGGTAGAGTGTATATCGATCATTTTCAATAATAGTAAAATTGCCGTATTATGTATCACAGCATACAAAAACTTACTACTATAGCTAAATAAAATGCATTTTGTTTATATCGAAAAAAAAATAGATTTACGGTACTGTATTTTCAATATCTGAATTTTCATTTCGATGCAAAAAATTTAATAGTTTATATTTAATTTTTTAAAAAATATATCAAGAAGTTAGCAATAGTTGTGACAGAAAATTTTTTTGCGACGGGACAAAACAAGTTAAAACCAGTTTTTTATAGTAAACAAGATATTTAGAATATTCAATCTCATATTAGTATTAGTAATTTGTAGTACCAATGATCATAATTAGTGATTATTTTTTACTGTGCGCACTGTGCGCAGCACACAGAAACAAAAATTCATGCACATCTTTTTCAGTATATGTGCAAATGCCGCACAGAAATAATTGACATTTTATAAACAGTGCGCACAGTTGCAAGCATTTTCTCAATTTGCTGCACAGAAAAGTTTATGAATTGTATGGTATCTGCATAGTAAATTTTAATTAAAAAATTAACACTGATCATAACAATAAGTTTCATAATAGAAATGACGTCATTACACTCTATCTTTAAGAAAAATCTTTGTGCACATATGCACATTCAATTTAAAAATTGTGCACATGTGCACATTGTGCATATGAATTTTATTTACTGCAATATATACTATTATATATATTATATATATTTATTATATTTTTTTTTGAATCTGATTGGTCAATTAGCTATTTTGTATAATGTGATCAGAGCTTCAATTATGTGTCTATATAAAAAATTATGCATTCTTCTTATATAGCTACAATACTACTATTAACTCAATTTTATGTTATTAGTCTATATTTTTAATAGTAAAGGTTATGAAAAAAAGGTCTTCACTAAATTGCTGAGTTTAATTAATTTATTAAACTTATATAAGCTAAATATAAATGTTTAAATATATTTATCATCTAACTAAAAGTTAATAAAAAACATATTCTTTAAACTTTTGTGGTCACAAGCTTTAACAATTTGTATTCCATATCGGCGGATTTGTAGATCACCCTAAAATTTTTGACACACCTAAATTTGACCATTACATAGAACACAGGGTGCGTCAGTTATTTGACATTAAGATCAACCAATCAAATTTCATAAATTTGATAAATTTTTTGATATTTAGAAAACTGTACATCACGTTTATTTCACTGTAATAAATAAGGCGAACAGTATTAGCCAATGCAATAACACCCCATTGACTTATCTGGATTTTAAAAGGACAAAAAGCGTTAACTACGGTGACTTCTGTGGATCGTTTGTATAGTTCGCACTAAATGTAGAATTTTGGACACGAAGAATAGCCACAGCTCGTGCTTGTGGGCTTTCTGCAGAATGGGTAAAAAGAATAGAATCTGCGCCAAATTCAAAACACTCTATGTTATATATATTAAATATATTGGATTTTATAAGTCCAGCTGGTAAACTTTTGAAAGTTGGTGATATTGTACTGATGATGAACGGTCGTTTAATAACTAGAATGGCTGATTTACCGGTGAAATGAAATGATCCAGAAATCTGAACCTGGATGGGCTAGAACTGGTACTAAAATAGGTACCAATACTTGGTTTTATTTTTTTATTGTATTTTCGTTTTTTAACTGATTTTTTTTCTTTTTTTCTAGGTTTTATAGTTCCTCGTTGAAGTGGTAATCTAAAAAACTGAACCTGGTCGTTTTCTTTCTTTTACAATTTTGTCTTTGTCGGAAAGGATGAAATGGGACAAAGTGTTGAAATTGTAATAGGTCTTGAAGTTAAGTACTGGTTTCTTATATTTTGGCCCTTTTTTTTGGTTATTGAAACTAACTTCGCTTTCTTTTCCTAGGTTTTTAATTTGACACCAAAATTTTGTGAATTTGACTAGGCCTTGAAATTAGCGACTGGGTGTTAAATTGAGATGGGTCTTGAAGCTAAGTACCGGTTCTTTTTGTATTTGGTCCTTTTTTTTGGTTGTCAAAATGAATTTTTCTTTCCTTTCCTAGATTCTGCGATAGAATATATAGATCTATAAGGTCATATCATAGCCATTATAGTAGTTAGGAGCATGATATTACAAATTCGTGGCAGGGTCATGGCATTGTCGCCAATATATAATATAGTTTTTTTTTTTTTTTTTTTTTATAAGCGAGATCTTGTCGCAGTTTATTTATTATTATTAATATAATTTGATACTTTACAAAGTATATGTTGTATATTAAATTTTACTAAACTGAGACTTAGGCTACTGTACCTACGATCCATACTTAGCTAAGAGCAGCAATTGCCGCCGCTTAGACTATGAAAAAGAAATAAATGGTATGATATTATGACAGGCCTATTGCCTGCCCTTAGCTAAAGAGAATCAAAAACCAAGCTCATGCTGTGAAACTTTCTATGTCTATATTACGAAGAGCTATTTTATACTATTTTATCGAAAGAAAACACAGAGAGAAAGAATGTTTTAAATTGGGATGTTTTAGTATTTGTAGATAGGTTAGCTAGAGTATATAGGTTGTATAGTTTAATGATCGTAGGTAAGTTAGATGAGAGTTTAGATTAAAAAGTATAAGATGTAGTAGTGGAGTGTATAGAAATTTCGGTGTATAGTCGAGGTAGATGGTGAATGGTCGGATTGGTCACATGGTTTTATTAGGTGTTTTGAGGGTCAGTTTGGTAACGTGTGTTGTTTGTTGTGTTGGTATTGTAGGTCGTTTTGTTGGTTTGTTGTGGGGTCAATTAAGTGACGTATGTTGTTGTTTTGTGTAGATCTTTCTATTTTTGTAAATGATGATGCAATTGTTTGGTTTGATGGGGGTAAGCTGAAATGCCCACTTTTGAGTAAATTTTTGTAATATTTCGTAGAAGTATAAAGATGTCTAGTATTTGGGTTGTGTTGAGTATAAAGTATTATTGTGTATATGGTTGTAACTCTAATGATAGAGTATAGTATAATTGTGTAGTTGTATAATAAAATGTACTCGCGGAGCGAGGTTTGAGTAAAATTGTCTGACTAACTAGTTTTTTTGCCGAAACAAAGCCACTAGTGCAAACTTAAAAATTTAGCAAATTTTTAGACTAAGTAGGAGTGGGTAACTAGTTTGTAAGGAATGATAGTAGTTGGAAAACGTTCGTGTACAGTATAACTGTGTATTTTTCTTATTTAAGCCGCTGAAAAATGGGTATGGGTAAAAACAAATATATTATAGTTATGTTATGAATGTGGCCATTGTATTATATAGTTTTATAAATAAATGAAATTAAAATAAATTTTATATTGTAATTTTTATATAATTTTATTATTATTAATTATTAAATATAATAAATATGATTTTTATTAAAATGATATATCGATAAATAGAATAATCGATTATTATCTATTTAATATTAACCGGCTAATATATATACAAATTTTTCTGACAAAGTTCACGGAGTTCTCAAGCACCTCAATTGATGGATTGAAGGTAAATTTTTTAATTGAATAAACTAAAAAAATTGGTTAGTTTATTCGATTACCAACTAATTATCGATTGAGGTGCTTGAGAACCCCATTATTAGTTCTAAGCTAAAGTCTTTTGTACAATCATCGATCACAATAATCTTTTTTTCATCGTGATAATGAACTTGCTTGGCTGAATTTATTTTCTGCTAAATAAAAATTGAGCCCCAGCCTATGAGCACCCTAAGCCTAAGTTAAAACAAATAAATATCATAAGTATTAATTGCTTTGCTGATTTTAATTTCACTATGATAATTAATAAACTATATTAGATATACTTATCGAACTAAATAGGTATTGAATAAGTATTACGATCTTATTTTTTAACCAGACTAAATTAAAGTAAACATAATAAGTAAGTATTTATGTTCATATTTTTGTAAAAAAATTTCTTCATACCGAAATAAATTAAAGTGATTAAAATAACGACTAATAAGCAATGAGTAAATCTAAAAGAACGAATAAAATAAGCAATGAGTAGATCTAAAAAGAACGAATAAATTGTAAAAAAAAAACTTATAAATATTTAAGTAAGCTGAAATTTCTGTAATCTCTACCATCTTTACTTCATTGCACGCGATTCCGTTCATTGGTTTCTAGGTAGGTTCATTGGTTTGATATATATTATTTAAATGGGAAAATAAATTTGACAGATATTTTTGGGGTGAAATTGTTAATTGTAACCAATCATCATGTGATAATTTGCAGGTCTGGGGATCTAAAAAAAGGTCCAATTTTATAAATTCGCGCATATGCATAACTAACAATTCATTTTTGTGACTGCTAAATATTATACTAAGAGGGTTGCAGGTATGGCAGCTAGTATAGAACCCTTGGGCGGACCACTTAAATTAAACACCAAAAGTGTACGTGTGGCTAGATGTATTCTCATCTAGGATCAGAGGGTTTAAATAGGCAATTCCTGTAGTTGGGTTGCAGGTATGGCAGCTAGTGTGGAACCCTTGGGCGGACCACTTAAATTAGACACCAAAAGTGTACGTGTAGCTAGATGTATCCTCGTCTATGTAACAAATGCCGGTATTCCCCTAGAGGATACCGACGGCCCTAATATCTTAAATAAAATTCCTAAGTCCCAAGATGGGCACTTTAATTAAAAAAAAAACTATATATTATACTAAGAGGTAGTACATATTTTATAATATCTTGGTTAATCATTCAATCAAATTTAAATTCTACTATGCTCATAATATACATTTTGTAAAACAAATAGACTAGAAAAATTTATAGCATTATAAGTCCAGAGCACATTATATAATGATCATTTTATTGTACAAATAGGACTCCAAATATCTTTCATATAGGTCATAACTGGATTTTGGCCAATTTTGCTCTAATTTGCTAAAAATAACAAAACTATATTTACTTAAATAACTTATGATCTAGTAATCAGAATTGAATGAACTTTTTTTTGTTAGATGCACCTTACTGAGAGCTTTATTTTAAAAAAGTTCATTTAAATTGAACTATTAGATACCAAAATAAACTAATTTTTACTTCTCAAATTTCAGAGGTTTTTACTAAAACATATAACGTATAACCTTTGTACTAGATGTTTGGAGTCCTACACAAATATGTAAATGTGCATATTATTGCTATACTAAAATTACAAATTTGAACATACATATAAATTTTTAAAATTATATTTTTAAAAAATTTTATTACAATTTCTCTGC